>JASDQU010815332.1:13886-29034 GCA_032191745.1 Picea mariana
AAAAGATTAAAGGTTTTGACCCAAGCAAGATCTTTGTTGAACATGAGAAATCAGTGGGGTTTAGTTTTCATGTCTCTCATCACCTAGTCAATTTTGTTTGAACTTGTGAAACCTTATGTCTAAAAGACCTTAACACTCGAATTAAGAATCAATAACTAAACACTGCACTTAACACGCTTAGGTTTGGCGTCGGAAAGAATTCAAGTAAAGGAACCACACAAATACAAAAGTCACCAGGCATTGATTCTCATCGACAATGACAGAAGGTGGTTTTGGGTTTGCATAAGTTATTTGCATAAAGGTTCGAGAGATCGCCGATCCCCTTCGACATCGACAAAATATGAGAAAAACAGACGTTAACAAAGGACATAAAGAAATCGTCGATAGTTGAGGCCCAATGTGCTTTATCGGGATCGGGGAAATCCAGAAAGATCACAACAATCATTTCGACCACGATAAAATTATCTCCGATCGTTGAGCCCGGATGCATTTTTGGCATCAGGACTTTTTCAAGGGAGCCGATCCGAGAGCACTTGGGTAGGTTTATTGCCAATCGACTGTCCTTGACGCTTTCTGGCATCAACAAGTTAGGTTTGGATTTTAGAAATGTATGACTTAAAGAAAGTGCCAACTTCGATTGGCACGAGCGAATGAAGTCACTGGTCTCGAATGCCACGTGTCTTTACCACGTAAGAGGGTCATACACTCTGATTTTATCCCGAGTCATTTTGGTTCCCTAGGTCCTAGTCATCTTTGCCACGTCAGCTTTGTATGACAAGATCGATCGCCATCAGAGCTTTTGTAGGAAGATATCAATGAAACTGTTCACAACAAAAACATGACCCCCGATCCACCAACTAAAAGAGCGGAACAATGGGATGTTTGCGGCATAAGATACGATCAGATTTTGGACATTTAATGAACTAGTTAATGCCCCATCCTGCATTAGTTGCTACCTTGTGCGTCGATTAGACAACAACATTTTGAAATCGYTGATAGAMCACATTACCACCCACGCCTCCACCGTCAACCCACGATGAATTTAACTTTAAACATSTCTAAAGATCTGGCGACAGATTTGTTGAAATTTCACTCATAACCCGAATTGAATGGCTAATGCGACACGGTAAGGCCATCCTTGTTTAAATCTCTAGAACCGTTTTGAAAAAATTCATTTTGTGCATAAGTTGAATTCCAAAGTGTTTGAAGGAGCAAAGTGAGAAACTCGAGACTGTAATGACCTTTATGATTATCAAAACCAGGTTTAACAAGCTTTATAGGTATGTATCCAAGTCTGTCAATTCGTTGGTTATAATTTATATATGCGCACCCGATTTTATTACACAATCTATAAACTATGTTATAGTTGTAGGTAAGATGTCACTGAGAAAGACAACCACCAGATGCTCGTCAAGAGCACCAAAGCTAAAAGAAGTCAAGATAGGCGAAKGTTCTTCTCCGGGGACCGCAAGGCAATCAGAGTACGCCCCTAGGGTGGAGCCTGTCGTCAAAACAACAAAAAAKAAAGCTTTTGTCCARCCYYTGGCCTTTGGTGATACAAAGGGAAGCACCAGATGCAAGGTAACGCTCYCGAAGTGTGGGATCTCTTCAACATAATTAGCCGAGAAGAATACCGAGAGTATATCCCACACAGTGACCCAGATGTAAGGGAGCTSGATGACCAGGTGTTCCCCAACATCTGAYGGTTGTATTTACACATGGTGGCAAACAAAACMCYCGTTTTCCSCTGCATAKAGGTTCTGAAATGGYTTATTGACCATACAAATGGGCATAAGTTCTTGATCAACGATGAGAATKGCTGATGCGTCAGAGTTTTCCTCTCGATAGAAGTACAAAAATACTACAAGCTCAGGGACCCTGAGGAGCGGCTCAATACAGACTTCGTGGTGAAGTYMTATGAATTCCATGACACTAGCCRATTGATGGCTTCATGGTGGAAGGAGGACRAGAAGTTCACTAGATGGAGAAATGGATGGTACATAAMAATCAACCTGAGGGACCCAAACATCTATTTGATGACTCTCATCTGTCGGCTATATGGAGAAAATGATTGCTCCAAGTTTTCAAAAGCATGGATTCCTTTGGCGTACACAATGGCGATCACCGGGAGTAGCGTCAACTGGGGAGCGATAATCTCAAAACAATTGAGCATCTATGTACAACAGGCTCAGACGCTGAAGGAAGGAAGGGGAGGCACGCACTTTCTACATGCCTTGTACCTGCTCAACGTCATGTGCGCAAGGAACGTCTTCGCCAACATGAATCTAAGCTAGCATGTTGCGGAGATCCCGGTTCACGTCTACTTCAACATACTATGGGAGAACAGGTACAAGAAGTCTTATGCACTCATATGCAGGTACAAGAAGTCTTAAGAAGGAATGCCCATGACTATCTACGATAACCAAGAAAATGATAGCAAAGGTAGGCCATTGGTATTTAAACGAACACTCAACCTATATCCGAGTGTTTGGGGCCACCAGAGCACCACATAGCCTACCCGCTCATGTCCCAGATCGACTCATTGTGGGAGAAATCTGTTATCAGATCATCCTGCAGGGTTAAAATGCCACATTGATCATAGACAAGAAACAAGATTTCATACCCTACGATTTTCATATAGGGTTTTATCTGGTGAAAGATAGTTCTCAAGCCAAACTAGAAGGGCCAAGCCAACTTGAATTCAGGTTCTTGATAGGTCGATTCCACAAGCACGACCCTAAAGGCCTGGTCCTCCAACATTCTTCTCAAGTCTCATCCTACTAGCCGTATGCTCATGATAAGTTTGAGGATGGAATTTTCACAGAGAGCACCCAGTACTGGGACGAGGTGGTGTAGAGGATGACAAACCCAAACATGACCAGGTTTAAGGCCATGTGCATGGAAGAACATGTGGAAACGATTTTAGAGTAGTCAGCTCAAGAAGCTCTCAGGGCCAGGGAGGAAATTAGAGTGGAAAAGACAACATAGACATAGAGAAGGGGATTATTCTTAATACAAGGGGCGTAGAGGATCATTGATCAATTGCAAAATGACTCGGACCTGATAGAAATGATGAGGATCCCGACAGATGACCCAGTCGAAAGACGAGGACAACCAAGTGGCCTAGAGCCGATACAGATTGAAGAAACCACCAGGTTAGAAAACCCTGAAGCTCCATCACCACAGGTTAGATCGCTAGTGGAAGTTTCGACTCGACCCAATATAGAAAGGACATCAGGAAGGACAATTATACCAAATCCCTTGCTCGATTTAATTACCATCTACGATGATGAGGAGAGTTCAGAGGTGTCCCTGGTCACTTCGGAGCACATTACAGAGGAGAAAGAACCTGAGAAAGAATCCACCCTGGGTTCCGATTCTCCAAGTCAGAGTCGTCCGCAGAACAAGCATGAGGTAGAAGTGGCTTGGGCGCTGAGCCACTCGACATACCAGGAACCCCAATGGACAACTCGAGGGATGAGCTAGGATCATACGAACAAGGAGAAGAAATTCCACAGCAGGAAATCGACATATCAACAATTGATTACCAAGTAAGTACCGAACCTGCCCCTAATTCCTCGGTTTTGGCTAGTACCTTACCACTCGATGAGCAACAACTAGAGGCCGAGCCATTGGGACATATGAAAGAGGTTCAGGAACCCGGTCTTGAACATATATACACCGTCGGGAGCCTGGGAAACACTCTTACTTGGGGAGAACAACAAATCCGCGAACCTGTGGATGAGGTCGTCGATATACAAGCAATCGCCTACAATCGAAAGAGGAAATCCATCGTGAGGAGAACCATCAAGAAAAGGAGGCTTACTTTTGACAGTTCAATCCTCATCACCACAGAGGAGAAATTGATCAACACAGAGCATGCCAAGACGTCTGAGGTTATCAGTGCAGGGATGGAAATCACAAATGCCACCCTGGAAAGAGCAAGGAAAGATGAAGAGGAGATGGTCGTTGCGCTAAATCAGTTGGAGCATCTGCACTATTTGGCGAAATACTATCAAGACTCCACGTAGGCCACAGTATTTTTGAGAAGCGAATTCCAAGATGCCTACAACAAATTCACGAATGAGCGACACATTTTCACTGCAGGGATAACTGAATTCCAAGAAGACACCCTTATGGCGCTGGCGACATGCAAATACATGGAAATATGGTATGAGAAGGCCCACCAAGCGGTGGAAATAATTGATTACATCAACACGGTTCAGAAGAGCCGAGACTCCATGAGAAAAGACCATTTGTTTCCCTGGTCGCTTGTTGTCTCTTTACAACCAGCGACCAAAATAGATGGTCTCTCCTTTTTATCTTTCAAGCAACTACTGGTCACTCTCTATAATAATCTAGGACGTGACCGTGTCTGTTTCCCCATAATTAGAACAAAGTTTCTATGATATGGGATCAATCACATATTTTTTGTATCTCGACCTCCAAAAGTTTTTTACTTTGGGCATGGAGATCCTATCCAGTTTAACCAATTGATCTTATCTCTAATATCTTATATAATGGGGGGGTCTCTCATGAAAAAAGGGAGAAAAAGGGAGATAGAAGCCTCATGATGATGACTTGATTACAATAGTTTGGGCAAGGATCTTGGGAAAGGACTACAACATCAACTTCCTTGATTGTAAGTTGTAAGCTATTTGTTCCATTAATAAAAGGTGTACAATATGTTTTCTTTTACTTGGATGTGTATGTAATTGTTATGTTTCCTCATGGATAATTAATGTTTTCATTTGTTATGATACATTATTATATCTATCATTGATTTATGAATGATTTGTGTGATATTGTGAAAGGTTTTTTGTGTCTCTATGTGTGCATATCTGAGTTGCTAAGAGAAAATGAGATCTTCGTGAAAGAGGACAACCAGGAGTGTGCAGGGACAACATTCGATCATTGGGTAAGACTTTTGCTACACCAATTACTTTTCATGTATGAATTAGATATAGGAGAATCTATCATTTACACCTCTATTGTGTCTTAGTTCTAGGAAGAGACTAAAGGATTTTATCTTCTGCAGGGTGAAAATATCGTACAACACCACGTAAAAATCATTGTATTCTATGTATATCTTTTGTAATGATGAATGCCAATGTTAATAGTTAATGTTTACATGATGTGCTTAAAGCTTAAAATGGTAAAATGTGCTTAATACTAATTCACCCCCCCTCTCAGTATTGGTGAATATTCTAACAATTGGTATCAAAGAGGGTTCCTTCAGGAATGGTCTAACCACTGGAAGGTAGATCATGGATAAGTGTTACGACACTTATCGGTAAATGCGGAAATAAATAGATCTCCCTAGATCCACCTAGATATAGAACAAAATATAATAGAATATGACGCTTTCCCTAAGCTCTAATAATTGAGTTTACTATTTAACAAGGGATGGGCGACATACCATTTAAATATCGATTCCTCTTGCCGTTGCCGTCCTAGCTCCACTCCAGTGCTCCTGTGATATTGAATCTGCTATGGAACACAAGCCAACCGAAGTGAAAGTAATATAATATACTCAATGAGAACTTATGCACGTGATCAAGGAATCTTACAATAAAACAAAGCAAGTTTTATGGGTGTTTGCACCCTTTTCATTGACTTGGTGAGCAAATCGAGGGTGCTTACATGCCTAGTTGGGTCTTGCCGAGCATGACAGCTGTAGAGGAAAGAGTTAGAGGAAACAAAACAAAACTATAAGCAAGAATTAAATTAAAACAAACTAAAACTATGAGCATATGGATAAAGAAATAACAAACACAAAAAGACCAATATCACCAATGTTTTTTAGGCTGATCAATTGATGAAATCAAAGCACAATGAAGAAATGGGACTATGAGTCCCTTCTTTCTCCAATGGAAGGCTCTTGAGGCTCTCACAAACTTGCTCTCCTTACAATAAGAAAATGAGAATGATGGTGAAAGAACTCCTAGCACATCCACTCAATGGAGGGGTGGATAGCTCAATGAAATGGTGCTAATGTGTTATTGCCAAGGAGTGAGTCCTTAAAACAATCTAAGCAACATAGCATTATATGAAATTCCTTGAGAAAATGATGTTTCTTCATGGATTTTTATAGCATAGCATTGGGTGATTATGTGACTCCTTTGAAGTGTGAAAATGGGCTCTTTAGGGCTTCATTAGGTCTTTGACCAGCCTACCATGCAGATTCAGCTAAGATTTGAGGGTCAAATCGGCTTGGGAGCTGATCCATTAGTGGTTGGGAGGCCGACCAATTCAATAAATACACCGTTTAGCAGGTGCACGAGCTTTTGCGCTAACAACCGCGCATCGTGCGTGTATGCGCGCATGGTACGTTTCTGTTTCGCGCATGTGCGCGCGCACCAAACTTCTGTAAAGCGCCCTTCAATTTTTGGTTACTTTGTATAGTTTTTGAACTTTTTGCAATGCTGTGAAATTAATTCAGTGCCATGAATGACTTCATTACTGTTTGACGATGCTGAGTTCTTGTCGCCATGTGCGGACGAAATTTTAGTGATAATAGATGCCCCCTGATGGATGAGGTTAGGAGCATACGTATAGCCGATATCCATCAATGTTTCTTCTACTGAGAATGTTGTTGTAAGAGAGAGCAATAGTGGGACCGTGTAGAGCAATCATTTGGAGAAGAAAGGAACCGGTAGAACCCGACCTTCCTTAAGGTGCGTAACATTATACAACTGTGTACAAACGAGGCGGGCATGCCCCATGCTCGTGTTATGTAACTCTGAAAAAAGATGAAGGAAGTGTTGGTGTAGATAACTGCAGTGCCCTCGGGGGCGGTGATGATAAAGGCAGAAGACAATTCTGCAAAGGAATATACTCTGAACAATAGGCAATGATTGCGGTAAGAAGCAACGGCGATGATGTGGGCATTGGTAGCCCTACCCGGTTCAGAGGTCTTCGACAAATGATAAAAATAACTGCAATAGTCGCAAAGTAAGACCCACCATAACATGAGAAAGTGTTGGCGTCGAATGTTATGGGGGCCAACGACAGTAGGGAGCAATGGTGTTTCACCCTGTGCCGTCCAAGATCTCTCATTAAATGGAGAATGAGAATCAAGATACTGTCTCCCTTCTGGATAATGGTGTTGATGTCGACAAAAAGGGGGACGCGACTCCTAGAAGCAAAGGGCTTCGTGGAATCTAATGAGGTGAGGAAGTGGCAGAGGTACGTGGACGAAGTCAAGATGTGGGAAGACTCAAGACTGCCCTTGGTTGGAGGATGTATGAGATAAAAAGTGGCTGCAACCATGTAACAAGGTCAAGTGTCAGGGGGACGACAAGACTGCTGATAAGTTGTGCCAGAGGCGGGACAAGGTGAACAATATTCAGAGGGTGAAGGTAAGTGACCTGTGGAGTACTCTGAAGATATGGACGATGCCGGCAAGGGTAGATGATAAGTAATGCTCCAACCAAGGGTGACATGGGTTGCGTGTAGCCAAAAGGAAGCAAGTCGCCAACGGTGACGACAAAAGAAAATGTAATGACTGGAAATAAAGGCATTTGTACAATAAATAATGAATAATTTTGGGGAGAAATGTACAAATACAGAAACGGGTGCCCCAGTGTGAAATGCGTGCCCCAGGGAGGGAAGAATTGGTTTGGAAAGCTGATGAAGGGTGGGGGCCCCATTGGTGAGTTTCTGTATGAGGTAGGTGAAATGAGAGTAGGTTCGCAGATGGGAAAACTGATGGTGGATGAAATGGAGGGTTCATGATATTGCGGAGGTGCAGGTACAAAATAGAACCGTTAAGAGATAATCTGGGAGTCCAGGTGGGAAAGCTAGCAAAATGAGGAGGAGTATGTGGCTGATTCACGACATGATGAAAGACTATCGGGACTCCCATCCCTAAAGGGTAATGAAGAACATCATGAGTGTCAAAAAGTGCCAAAAGGTGCTATGAATGGGACAACTCATGTGGGTGAGAATGCTACCGGGTTACAGTACTGAAGATGCAAATGGAGGTATGGGTACTGCAGAGTCGGGAAGGAGGATCCTAAAGGCCAACATCAGCGGGTGTGACTGGAAATGTAAATGCAATACAACGGGAGAGACTACATGCCAGTGCTGAATATATATATCTGAAGGGATGATGTCGATGACCGATGAGCAAGTACCTGCGCACATAACAACCAAATACCCAAAGTGAACAATATCTGAAGAGAATCAAAGATATTAGCATGTATTTGACAAATGTGACAATGCGCGTGCATACCTGACCATGATATGAAAAAAAGGCGTCCCGGGGGCTCAGGATGAAAAGTGACCTAGGGACAGCTATGATGTAGGTGGCGGGATGCTGATTCTGTGGCTGGAGACGGTTTGAAAAATGGACACCTTGGGCTCCCGGAATGGTGAGTGGAAGTTTTGGCAAAAGGCGTATATATAGCTGTAGGGCCCACATTGCCACCTCATTTGTACCTGCTGCTACAGTGACTAGACGAGCAGATTGCAGAGGAGATTTGGAGTTTCAGGGAGGACGAGGCATCCGATTGACGTTGTGCGAGCATCAGGTTAGTGGTCTGATCATCCTGCATAGAAATAGGCTTTCAATTTTTTGGCAGGGCTGGTACGGGGGGCCATACCGGGGTATTTAGGGGAATTTGTCTGGGGTGTGGGCCCACATGCGCGGGCGATTTGGTGGAAGGCGCGCATATGTGCGCGTCTGTCCATCGATTATACGCGCATGGGTGTACGAGAGAAAGAATTTAAGGCGCGCCCTGGGGGCGCGCCTGTGAATTGAACAGGCACGCGTAAGTGCGCGCCTGTGGGTTGGACAGACGCGCACTTGTGCGCGCCTATATGATGAACATGCTCGCTCAGAAGTGTGCCTGTGCAGTGAACAGGTGCACATATATGCGCGCCTGTATAGTGAACAGGCGCGCATACATGCCTGTATAGTGAACAAGCGCGCATGTATGCGCGCCTGCGAGTGAAAAAACCGCGCCTTTGAGGCAAGTTTTTAAGGGTAGAAAACGAGTCTGTTTGATGCTGTTGATGGGTATCTGAGCTGATATAGGACTCTGTGTTGATTGCAGGTTGCCAGCAGTGGCGATGGCTGTGCGGTGGCGAGAACGAGACTGGGTCCATTTGCGAGAGGCTGTGGCCAATGCGGGGCCTGAGGTGCGAGCGACTTTAGCAACCTGCGGGTTGCTAAAGTTTTTTGAGTGCCCGTTGATACGGGAACAGGAGTATTTACTTCAGTTCCTGCTCCAGATGTGGAGTCCGGAGCTGCACTGCTTCCTTGTGCGAGGAGAGCAGATCCCCTTCACTGCGGTGGAGGATGTATATTTTTTGACTGGGCTCCCCTTCCGGGGAATGCCTCTACCGGGAGATCCTGTGCTGTCGAGGGATACACCCCTTGCCACGATTGGCGCGCGATACTGCTCAGGCCCAGACTTTATGTCAGGGACGGTGGTGAGCATGAGTGTTATAGACTCCTTGGTTCATCGTTGCATAGCGGCGATGATCGTTCGTGTATACAGGTCACTTGCGACCCAACGGATTAGTGTTGGCCAACTGTTGGTGCTGGAGAGGGTGGCGGTGGGCCGTGAGCGGTTCGCATGGGGGCTGACGCTGCATGCGCGGATGATCGCGCAGTTGGACCGTTGTCGGTCCACAGGTGCCGGGGAGTTTGCATTTGGCTCGATCCTGGTAGCCTGGTTTTTGGAGAGGGTGCCGATGCTGCACCCGAGGGTTCTGCTAGAGATGCCAGGGGTACAAGAGCCGTGCTTGAGGCGGTGGTCTTCAGTTTTGGTGCGCCACGGTGGTGGCGAAGGTGGCCATTACTTTTCGGCATAGGCGGCACAGATATGGCGGCAGATGCCGCAGGTAGTACTTTGGTACCCTTATGCTGGGGTTGACTTCCGGGGGGACCCGGACATGGTGCTGCCTCCAGGGGAGGTTTTTGACCATCGAGGTACGTTTTAGCATTTGTGCATGTTTTTTGATCTTTATGTCATTTTTGAGATAGCAGTCCATATGTATGTGATATAGACGCTGATACGACTTGGTTGTTGTTTTTTTGTGTGTGTGCAGATGTGGCACCTCGCGGACGTGAGGTGGAGATGCTGAGGGTGCCGGCTCGTCGAGAGTCGGAGAGACTACCACATGGAGAGAGACAACGGCAGGATGATGCCATGGGGTGAGCCCGAGAGGGCAGCGAGGAGGCGTCGGTTCGACGATCCTGGTGCAGGGCCATCACATGCTCCTCCGGCGGCAGCCGGAGTAGACTTTGATATTATACGTCGTCGGCTGGAGACGGTGTTGCAGGACGTACCCGAGGGCATGTGGACACGGATCCAGGATGAGAGCTTCCTGGAGCAGTGCGTGGGGGTGTCGCCACCATGGCGGGCCATAGTGTGGCGAGCAGCAGTGCTGGCTGCGATGACTAGTGGACGCCTGTCGCCGGGGCAGGAGGGTCCTGTGGGTGGTCCTCCACCCTCGCCTGGGGCAGGTGAGGGTGGGCCACCACTACCTCCTGAGGGAGAAGAAGGTGGGGGTGCGATAGAGGCCCCCTGATGTATGATGTATACCTTTTTGATTGCATATAGGCTGGTGAGCCGATTTTTTGTACCGAGGTGCGGCACTGGCCTGCGGGCATATGTATTTTTTGTATGTAAACATTCAGATGGCCGGATAGGCCTTTTATATATACATGAGTATACGTATTTTGAGATCTTGATGTTGTCTACATGTGTTTTTTGATGATGATGATGTCTAATTCTATCTATATGCTGTGACAGGATTTATGAGATGTGTTATGTATTTGTAGCTTGATGTGATATATGCCAATCTAACACCATGTTAGCTATTTCATCTGTTGTTTGATTCAATTGTGTTGGAATATGTGTAAATGTAAATGGAATCAAAATGTCGAGATAATAATCTAACTTGCAGGTATTTGTGAAAGAGGCATGGATCGCATACACGGTAAACATTGTTGAGTTGGAGAACGACTAGTTGAGAGTCGAGGAAGACGCTAAGGTGGCGAATATGATGATGCTAGGCGTCGGCCAAGAGGCCAATGACCGCAGTGTACTCGGCTTGGTTGTTGGTGGCTGGTCCCAAACAGATACCGCTGGAATGTAGCATTTCATGTGAGGGGGTATATAAAGCCCAAGCTGCCGAAGCGAGATTTTGTGTCCAACGGCTGGCGCCGTCGACGTAACCAATGTGGTAGGCGGGTGGAGGAAGCATCTGTCAATAGCACAAAGGATAGTTTAGACGAGAGGGAAGGAGAAAAAGATTAAAAACACTAAAGAAGAAAAAATAACCTAAAGTATAATGACTACTTCTAAGCATAAAATTTCTTGAGGTATAACCCATTGACGGGTTCTTTGAACGAGAGGCCTTCGGGGGAGGCCAGGATGTATGCGCCTTTGGTGAGGCAATGTTGGACGATGTAAGGGCCATGCCAAAGTGATTCAAATTTGCCATGGCCAAAGGTATCATGAGCGATATCATAGGCCAAGATGAAGTCGCCTTCTCGGAATGAACGAAGGTTGACATGGCGATCAAAGGTAGCCTTGGATTGTTTTTTAGCTGCCTCGTTGTTCTGTAAGGAAGATCGACGATCTTCATCCAGAGACTCCAAGTTCAGCAAGCGCTGCTCCATTGGAGCAGTGTCAGGTAAAAGCTCAATTGCGGTGTGGAGGGTGGGAATTTCGCACTCGATGGGAAGAGTTGCCTCGACCCCATGGACTAAATGAAATGGCGTGAAACCTGTAGCGGTCTTTATTGTCGTTCGATAAGCCCATAGCACGGAAAATAACATGTGATGCCAATTGGTTTTATGTTTATTAACTGTGCGTTGTAACACGGTCTTGAGGACTTTGTTCACTGCCTCGACCTGTCCGTTTGACTGAGGGTAATATGGTGAGACAAACTCATGAGAGAAGCCTAACCGAGATGAGAGTTCGACAAAGATCTCATTCTCGAAGTGTTTTCCATGGTCGAAAACGAGTTGGAGTGGTACTCTAAAATGGGATATGACATGGTTAAAGAAAAAACGCCTTGCCGTGTCAGCGGTGTTGTTGAAAGTGGGCATAGTTTCGGCCCATTCGTTGAAGTAATCAACGACGACAACAATGTATTTGTGACCATTGCTGGAGGGGGAATTACAAGTCATAAAGTCGATGCCCCATTTACAAAAAGGGCCCGCAGTAATGACAGGGTGAAGAAGAGCGGGGGGAGCTCGGGCTTTGTTGGCGTAGAGCTGACATTGCTTACATCGTTCACGGCATGAATGCAATCGTGAAACAAGGTAGGCCAAAAGTAACCGGCTCGGATAATCTTTTGAGCCGTGGATATACCTGAAAGATGGCCCTCACAAGCGCCGCTGTGGCAGTCGTTTAAGACTCTGTCGGCCTCGTCAATAGTCAGGCAACGACGAAGAATGGTGTCGACGCCCCACCGATATAGGATGTCTCCGATGAGGAGATAGCGGGGGGCCTGATGGCGAATATGCTGACGATCATCGCGTGATAGATGGTTACCAAAATTTTGAGTTCATAGGTAGACGAGAAAGTCGCCATACCAAGGATCATCGGAAGCAATGTAAAAGAGATGTTCGTCAGGAAAGTCGGTGTTGATGGGGGCACTGGTGATGTCAGAGGGCAGGGCCGTGACAAGTTCGGCGAGAACAAGGGCCTTCTTACTGTTAGGTGTTGAAAACTCGAGGTCGTACTCCTGAAGGATAACGATCCATCGAGCGAATTTACTGTTAACTTGTCGACGACTGAGCAAATATTGCATAGGGTTGGAATCTGCGACGACCTTGGTGGTGCGAAGCAGAATGTAATGGCGCAGTTTCTGGACTACGAGGACAACTATAAGAGCAAGTTTCTCTTCGTGTTTATACTTCAAGGGTGGCCCTTAGAGGTTCTTACTAATGTAGTAGATGACGTGTTCATGATTGTGATCTCCGAGATGGACGAGGACATCGGCTACTGATACATCTGATGCTGATACGTAGAGGATGTAGTCGCGATTATAATCAGGTGCACTAATCAAAGGTGCATTTGAAAGCGCTGCTTTAAGATCGTCAAATGATTGTTGGGCATAGTCGTCCCAGTGAAACGGGATGTCGTGATGTAGTAAGCGAAGGAAACCATGTGCGCTGATGGCGTAATCTGGGACAAAGCGTCGAAGAAAGTTAGCTTTGCTCTGAAGACTCTGAAGTTGCTGTAAATTTCGGGGAGGTGGAATTTTGGTGATAGCTTTGACTTTGAGGGGGTCCACAGTAATACCGCTTTGGGAAACGATAAAACCGAGGAGGCGCCCTGCGGTGACATAGAACACACACTTGAAAGGATTCAAGCAGATGTTGTACTGAAGACACCGTTGAAAGATGATTCGTAAATCATCGAGATGCTGGGTGCGTTTCTTGGAGCAAGCTGTGAGGTCGTCCAAGTAGGCAAGGATGATTTCAGCCAGATCGTGAAAGATGTATGTCATTGCCTGCTGGAAGGTTGCGTCGATGTTTTTTAAGCCGAAAGGCATGACCCGATATGCGAAAGTACCCCACGGGGTAATGAATGCAGTTTTATATTGATCGGCTAGGTGAATTTGAATTTGGTTATAGCCAGAGAATCCATCCATAAAGGATAGAGCCTCGTGGCCGGCGCAATCGTTGATAATTTGATCGATGAAAGGCGTTGGAAAGTTGTCTTTTGGACATGTATTATTGAGATAGTGAAAGTCTGTGCAAAAGCGGATAGTGCCCTGTTTTTTGTCGACGGGTACAGGGTTGGAAACTCATGAAGTGTAAGCGATGGGGTAAATAAACCCGGCTGTACGTAATTTGTCAATTTCGGCTTTGATAGCCGCGACCTTGGATGGGTGTAGCGGTCGTTGTTTCTGACGAACTGGTGTGATGTCAGGCCAGGTGTCGATGCGATGCTCGACAATGGATGGGTCGAGGCCAGGCATCTCCGTGTATGACCAGGCAAAAATATCCCTGTATTCCTGGAAAAGGGCTTTATATGCGGCGATTTCCTGAGGAGTGCAAGCAGCTCCAATGATGATTTCTTCGACGACACCATTTTTGATGGAAATGTCGATTTTGATGGTAGGGGAAATGTTGGCCATGTTGCCTTCTTCAAATGCATCAGGGGCAGGAATAGGATTGTTGAACCAATCGATAGGCCCGGATGGGATAAAATCTTTGGTTTCGACCGTGTAAATGGGGTTTTGGTTAGGAGGCATGAGGGCTTCATGTGGAAGGAAGAGTGCACAATGATGTATTGCGTCCCAGGGAGAGTCTAGGCGTTGTAGCTCTTCGAGTATTTCCTCATCGCATTGGAAATGACAGGAATATAAGGGGTCGTGAGGAGTGATCTCAGTGTTAGTGTGATTTCCCCCTCCTGGAGAAGCAAGGGGAGTGGTGAGAGCAGATGGTGAGGGTCCACTTGACATGAACCATATATTGAAGTACTGAGGAGTACCCGTGGTGGTTGGGTGGAAAGTCTCCGTAGGGGAATGAGCAGGAGATTTAGGGGGATTGCGGGGTAATCCTCAGTGATGTTGCTTAAGAACCATGGAGGCGTTGGGAGTGCCTTGGGCTCGGGAGAAGTGACATGAAGATCCTCAAGTGACGAAGTAATGTCAAGTATCGCCTCTGCAGGTTGGTGAAGCAAAGCCAATTGACGTCGCCTGTATGCAAGGATCATAGGACACTCGTATGTAAATTGAGTTAATGAATCGCAGAGAGAGCAAGGGCATCTCATACGTTCATTGACTGTAGTGGTGACTAGCGAATGTCAATGATATTTGTGGAAGAGGACGTTGCAGGGTGGGGGTTGTTCTGGAAGTTCTGGCGTACAACCGCTAACGTCTGTCGAAAGCGTGGCAGTGCTGGGCAGTGATGAGTGTAATGGCCATACTCCGAGCATATAGCACAAGCGTATTTGGTCCTCAACCCTTTACTACTGGAAGGGTTGGTGGTAGTGGTACTTGCAGTAGTGACGGGTGTTGTTGGAGTTGGATTGGGGGGAATCAAATTCCGTAATTTAGGTAGTGATGGGAAATTATTGGTTTGGTGGCCCTCTTTCTCACAGAGTGCACAAGATGGTGGGATGCGTGGAGGAAGGGGAGCAGTGGGCTCCCTCTTCTTCCTTCTGCCCCC
>JASDQU010815332.1:61478-73207 GCA_032191745.1 Picea mariana
TCTTAGGATCAAATCTCATAGGAAGAGATATTAGTACCTTTTGAACAATTACATATTCTTTAATTTCTTCTCCCAATCCTATGATTGCATTTACTATTTCATCTAGTCGTAAGAAGTAAGCTACAATATTATCATCTTTAGTTGTTGAAACTGACCTTTGTAAGTTTGAAGCTTTGCTGTTTTGACTTTTGAATCTCCTTCATAAATATTTTGAAGTTTGTCCCAAATCTCTTTAGCAGATTTACAATGCATAACTTTGGTGTATAATGACTCACCAAGACCATTCAAAAGTGCATTTGTGGCTTTGGAATTATTTTGACTGAGTTTTATTTCTCTTTCACTTGTTGGAAGAACTATTGGTTCTTTGTATCCATCTACTATAGATTTCCAAATTTCAAATCCCTATGCATGTATATCTGTTTTCGTCCTTCTGCTCCAGAATACATACTTATGTCCATCAAACTATGGTATTCCATGTTTATACATGTTGTTTCTCTCAATGATCTTCCTTTCAGTGGTTAAACCGATTCTTGAAGGAATCAACTCTGATACCAATTGTTGGATTACTGAGAGGAGGGGTGAATCAGTAATAGAGAAATATTCCTTTTTAACCACAAAATGCAAGTGTTATATCGATGTAGCATTATCATCCAATAGTTGCAAATTAAATAAACAATGAAAAAATGAGAAATCATACACATACACAGTACACCAATGTTTTTATGTGGAAACCCAAAGTGGGAGAAAACCACAAAATGATTTTTCTTAAATATATTTAAGAATTACATTCATTGGAAGCACCAAATTCCTTTGTTTTCTAGCTACAACTGAAAGGAGGCTCCAACCCCCTAGTTTCTCAGGCTACAACCTGAAGGCTCCAAATCCCCAATTCTCTGGCTACAACTAGAAGGAGGCTATAACCCCCTAGTTTCTCAGCTACAACCTTAGGGAAGATCCAACTCCCCAATTCTCTGGCTACAACTAGAAGGAGGCTAAATCCCCCTATGTTCTTCGGCTACAACCATAAGTTGGATACAACCACATGTCCTTTCCACATCCAACTGCCCTGACATAGAAGTAGAATGATGGAACCACTATCACACTATCACAGTGAGATATACTGCTTTAACCTGTACCAATCAACCTGTAATCAACCCTTAACAACCTGTACCAATAACCTGTGCCAACATGTACCATACATTAACTTGTACCTCAAATTGTACCATAAAAAAATGCATCAACCATGCATCAAACCTGTACAAATAACCTGTCACAATAACCTGTCCAAACAACCTATCAGAAAAACCTGTATCATCAATCTTATCAACCAAATCATATCTACTCACCAATATCAATCACCAAGACAACTCTTGAATACATTCATCAACCAAGCATAACACAACAACTCACAATCATCACCAAGATCAATATTTGCTTCTAATAATATACCAATACAAGTATGCTACATCATCCATAAACCATGTGTCAATAATAATACTAACAAGTCCCTCCAACCATGTACCAAGTATGTATCAATCATGTATCAACTACTCATCAACTATGACTCATCAAGATGTACAAACATCATCAACTATACACCTCATGTATGTGCCAATTCATCAACTACTTGTCTTAACCATGTACCCAACATGTACCTCAACCAAAATCCCTCATCAATTTCATCATCCAAATCTGATTTGTAATGTTTTAATAGACCTGGTGTATATGATCACATACCTGCAAACCTTTCTTATCTTTAACAACAAGAGACTAGCATTTTCATCAAACTTTACTTTAGTCTCACATGACTAATTTTGGATTAGTCAACAACCCTAACTTGAAATAATCATAACTATGTACCTATAATGAATAAATATATGAAAATATTACACAATTTTTTTTAGTGTGTTTTATGCAATTCCTCCAGGTTTCACTACTTGGAACCTCTCAGAAAAGGAGTTAGAGCAAAAATGTCATACCTTGTTGAATTTTGGCTAATTCTAGAGAGAGAACTTGTAAAGCGTGCCCCGCATAGAATATTTGTTGTATGGATCTAAAAATGGTACAAAGAATACTACAGACTATAATCTAACCAATACATTTTTTCTTACTGAATTTGGATATGTTATGAAGAATTTATGACGTTTTTACCCGAAACACATGTTTTAGACTAGTTTCAGGACTAGCCACAAACCCTATTTTCCATGGAGTGTAACTGCAAAAATACAACGACCCACAAGATGAAATTTGTATCACAGCTACTTGGATATGTTTCCTCAATTTCCTCCCAATTTCACAGTATAAATCATTCTATAAAAAAGGTTATTGCGAAAATGGTGAGATGACCTGTAAATAAAATACCTTATAAAGCATCATCAAAATAATTTATCCTCCCTTGAATTTCGACCTTCTTTACTTCACTTTCCCTCTGAAATTCGTCTTAGATATCCTTTGGTTACCTCAATCATGTGTAGATATTCAATATTCTCAAGTGTATTTAAAATGAGAGAGTCTTTCCTCTTATTTATACTTTCATGTGGCTTCCTCAAGGGGTTACCTTTTAACCATCTTAACCCACTTTCCTTATTTTAGGGTTAACCCACTTCTAACCACTTGCTTACTTAGTAATTTGTCCATTAAATTTAGTATTTAAATAATTTCTTTTGTATCCACTTTGACTTATAGTACACTTATTATTTCACTTTATTATTTAAATTATTTTCTAACTATCTTAACCTACTTTCCTTATTTTAGGGCTAACCCACTTCTAACCACTTGTCCACTTAGTAATTTCTCGATTAACTTTATTATTTAAATAATTTATTTTGTATCTACTTTGACTTATAGTACACTCATCGCTTCACTTTATTAATTAAATAAATTCTTCTTTGCAAACACTTTGACTACTTTGACCTTTTGGGGCTTCTAGATGACTCATGAGGGTTCTCCAAATTCACATGGCCATAAATCTCTAACCGTGAGGAGTTATGTGATGTTCCACTTACCACTGGAATTGGAATGACATGTACTATCCATATAGAATAGTATTGCCTATAAATATATCAAAACTCATACCATTATCCATCAAACAAACTTGGATCCATTACCCAAACCTTTGTGCTACCAGGATTTGCTACCAGACTTTCTTCAAGTGTTGATATCAATGACAACCAACCTAATTAATCAACAACAACTTTAACATTTTATGGAAGAATTGAGGCGATAGAGAAATTGGAGAATGTCCCTGGAGTTGTATGGCCCTTAGATTCGGTACGTATTTGTCAACACACCATGGAACAATTTCTTGATAATCGAAAACCTCTGGAACACAACCAACAAGAGAAATACCAGATGTTGAAATCACATTCTGTTTTTCTCAGCAGCAGGAGGGGAGGAATAATACCAGTATGCTCTCAACCACTGGAAATTATGATCTTCATGGCCAAAAATATTAAAAGTATCACCACATAACTGTTGTCGAGTTGATGCTTCCATTAAGTTGATAGAATTGTTTCTTTGGCTGGATAATGATTACAAATGAGTCTTTTTGAAAGATAATGATAATTTAATCCCTTCGCAAATGAGGATTAAATGAGAATTTAATGAATGTTTCTCCAACCTTTCGCCATTAATAATGGAATTTTCAAAGTCTGCACAAAATTTGTTAGCATTTAAATAGTACTTAATGCATATTGGGAAAAGCAAAGTATTGACAGGGATTGGTGTGAGAATTTCAATATGAAATTTCCATGAACCTACCAACCCACGGTTGGAGAAGTGATCCAAAGAAACTAAGTATAGAAGGGTGGTTGGTTGGACTCACGAGCATTATAAGAATGGAACATTTGGGAACCCGAAATCTACGATGAAAATAAAACTTAAGTGATGGTCGAAGTGTAGAATGCGGAAGTTGAAGTGCAATGTGAAGGTTGTAGAAGAGGGAGGGAAAATGTTTGAGCCCACATACCTGTTGGCAGAGGCCTATTTTGAGAGGAAAGTCTATTTTAGGAACATACATACTTTTGGAGAGAAATATCTATTTTTTGAGTGCACGCCATAGTTGGTGGAAAATAAGCATGCGGAAAAAGAAGGAAAAACATCATGCAGAAGGAGGAAAAGCAATGTGTCTCACATGAAGACAAACTTAACCATGTTAGGGCTAGGGTTTTGGACAAGAATGTAATGGAGATAAGCCAATAGAGTAGTATAAATAAATACCTATGAGGTCTAAGTAGAGGTTGTTTTTGATGGTTGTTCAGTTGGTTATTGATTGATTAGGAGAGGAAATATAGTGTTGAGTTGAATAAGCTAGGTTTTGAGGGTTAGGTCAAAGGATGTGGAACTTGGTGCAATCTAGTTCACCTCATAGAGGGTATTTAACTTCCTTTTGATTGTAATCCAAAAGAATGTAATGTGCACAATGCAATTTTTTCAAAAGAATGAATAAAATAGCAGAAGAGACAGATCTTTATGGATGTATCCCCAAGGGGGGTGAACCATGGTAAATCTAGTGTGCTAATGTGTTTGAATGGTTTCTTTGATATTATTTTATGAATCATTTACCAAATGGATGGTAATCTAGTTAATCATAGCATGCATGCATAGTTAGATGAATGAATGAACACTAGATTAGATGAATGAATAATGATATTGATGCACAATGAAAATAATCAACATAAAATCATAATCCCTTCCTAGACTACAAACACCTGAGTATTTCATTCCCCGTAAATAGATCTCGGGTAAGACTATGCAGTGAACTTTGTGCATAGCGTTGCCTTCTGGTTTACCAAGAGGGCCAATAGTTTTGAGTGTTTTGTTGAAAACCTATTGAGATCAGAACCTGGGTCAACCAAAGCATCCAAAAAATGGTTTCATTGTTGGGACAGCCTGTGGTAGGGTCTATGTAGCAAGAGGAAGTGCAACTCGAAGATATCATGGGACATCCATATTCAGATAGGGAAGAAAGAGAACTAGAGGTTGGTCCATCCAATGCGCCAGTACAAAGAAAAGGAAAATAGTTTATCGCAAGGTCCCTGTACAAGCATCCTGAGGCCTCTATAAACTTACCGTACATTCCATATGGGGTGCAAGCCACACCAGGATTTTTGGGTTGCATCAAGATGTTAAGATATGCATACCATGATGTGTATGATAGAAACAAGTTCCCAGAATTTGCACACCAAGTTTACATGGAAATCCAAGGCACATAGCCGCTAGGAGATTCAAGGTTGTAGCCGAAGCAGTGGATTGCAAGATTGGTAAACATAAGGATACTTCACTTGTTGGAGATTCCTCATTTTGTCAAGGACAAAGATGTTAACAACTACGTCAAGTAGTAACTGGTGGTCCTCCATGGAGTGTTCTTGTGCATGGATAGATCAGTGTCCATCGATGTTGATTTGATTTCGTTTATCATAGGACTGTCATCAAATGGCAAGTAATCCCACGTAGTACATGGACGAAAAAACAAAGGAGAAGGCGCTCATGGAGGAAATGAAGAAAACCTATGTAACAAAAAGGGGATCACATGAAATTATAATCAAACGGATCAGTGATGCTACCACAAGGATGGAAACAAATTTGATGGTGTGCAAACTCCTTCGAAAATGTCTCAAGGAGGAGGTCTCCCTAGGAGTTGTCACAATCGCAACGCAGTGAAAAAACGACACCATGCTAAACTGGGCCCCGTATTTGTTAAATTTGTTCCTAGACGAATGGAAGGATGTGTAGGACTTGAGGACCAAGTTCCACTATTCCTGGTTCTTAGTTGATCGTGATAATAGCATTGATCAGATGGAAAAATCCTACCTATTCACACTTCTTTGACAGAGTAGGGAAATGTCGTGCAACACGATACAAATCACTGGGGAGCACTTCCTATCCAAAATGAAGAAGTAGAAACACCAACACTTTGGCTAGGTCTCTAAGAAATATGAAAGAAAATATAGCCAATAGTTGACAAATAACTCTCGAGGTGGTCACGCAGTATAAGGGCATAGCCAACTTCAAGGCCATAAGACACAATATGTGGATCTAGGCACGCAAGGATCCAGATAAGGAATGGATACAAATTTGGTAATGCGTCAACATAGAAGAGGTAGAATGGGAAATAAAGGACTGGGATGATGAATGGAAGATCCCAGTGATCCAGAATTGGATCTAGGAACCAAAATGGGTCCAGGAAGGCCTACAAATCAAAGTTCTTGGAATGGATTCAAAACAAACGTGTGTGTAGGCCTCGTCGATACGAACCCAACACAACTTGAACGGGCTCAAACATATGTCATTTATGAAATATATAGCGGTCTATTTGTTTTTCCAAACAGGAAAAAAAAAATGTTGACTGTACAGTTCGTACAGTGCTGACGTGGAAACTGACTGTATAGGTCATATGACCGTACAGATGATATGGTAGGGTGCATTGGCGCTAATGTGGGCAAGTGCATATGTGGATGAGTTAGATCGTGAAACGTGGCACCATTGCAAGGGTGACACGTGGCATGGGATGACATGGCAGGTATAGTAAGCACGCTGACAGAGAAAACATGTGGAAGACATGGTCGAATTAGGATTAGACACATGGCATGTATTTGGGTGAATGACATCATGCCAGATGGCCCAGTCATGGGATGCCACATGGAACCCATTCATTGGTCGGTTTATTGGTTGTTTGGGAAAAATTATGGACGGTCTGTGGGGGTCGAACCCGTGACCTCCATGGGCACCAAATTCTTCACGTAGGCTAGGCTACTAGCCCGCCTACACAGTGGATCTTACCCCTATATCATGTCGCATGTATTTAAATTTGAATGAAGTGTTGGTTGACAGATATTCAGGCTAGTGCTAGGCCTTATCCCTCGGTGCACCTGCATATGTCCATTGTATATGACCGCTAGTGTTACTGCGGATTTTGCAATGGAGCCAACCTCGACGCAAACAATTACCATACGACCATACCAATATGACCCTTGTTCTATCGTTGGGGCAGAATTCGTGGGCTTAGCATGCGATTGGTTGGGCTAACCCATCGACCAAGGTGCATAACTAGTGGCCAATGACCAGGGGCTATATCCAATTCAGATCACGTGGAGGATAAGGCTAAAACACATGGGGATACATGCGACTGAGGGCCGACGTTTTGGGTCTGAAGACCAGAGGCCAACACGCCAGCCTAGCGTTAGGCCACATGGAGGTGCCCAAGTGACCAGGAGCCTGAGAAAAAGGGGATGAACCCTTAAGTTTTTCCAACTAGTCGGTTTGAAACTATATATCTTGATTTTCATTGATTTTTTCAGCAGTTTTGAGAGATTTTGGTCATTTTTGGAGGATCTTGGGTCCTTTTTGAGGCTATATCTTGGGGGGGAGTTGGGAGTTTGTTACCCACTTCATGCCTATATAAACTATAGGTTCTTGAAACCATAGGAGGAGGTTTATAACAATAAAATGTTGAAGGATTTTTTAGCCAAAGCCATTTTTATGTAGGGAAGCCATTGAGGAGAGCACCTTTGCGGGCCATTTCTAGGAGCTTCGTTCATCCGTTTTCAGTGCCTTTGGTTGTGGTGGGTTCTTGAGATATGGTAGAACATGAAAAAATAAGTTTGTAAGCCATTCAGAACTGTTATGATGTACTTTTGGAAGCTTTGAAAAGAAATAAGAAAGCCTCACCCACTGAGACAAAGGCTCAGAGACGTAGGCGAGATTGCCAAACTCCGTTAACAATATTGATGTTATGGTTTGATGTTTCTTTATGCTTATTTTCCAGATCTGTATATTACATTGTGGCTGCCATGTTTCATCATTAATTCTTCCTCTTTCATCAGTTTCCTAAATGGTTATTTAACCCATGCTTTATAACTCAACCATTGTTGTTAAAAGATCTTTTCGGATCAAGAGGTATCAGAGCTAGTTGACTGTTGGATTTTGGGTTTGCATGATTACTAGGGAAAATATGAATCGTGGTGAAGGCAAGCTTGTCGAAGAGAATCCTGAGATTGGATCAAGAAAGAGAACTTCTCAAAGTGAGAAGATGGCATTGGAAGAGGGACTTTCTCATGATGAGAAAGAGTTTAAAAAAACTTTCTTCACCATGTCCGAGATGATGAAGGTTCTATATGAGGATTACTTGGAATGGAAGAGACTAGTTCTAGGTGAATATTCAAATGTCAAAAGTGAAGAAGGAGAGGATCCTCCTCAAACTCCTCCTTCACCTCCTTCTTCTCCATCAATTTGTTCTTCTTCAAGTTCAAGTTCTAAATCCACTGCAAGAAAACATTCCCATAAACATAAGAATGAAATGCCTTTACTTAAGCTTGATGTAAAATTTGAATTACCCATGTATGATGGTGAAGTAAATGAAAAGAGACTTGATAATTGGGTCAGGCAGATGGAGGTTTATTGCAGTGTGAAAAAAATCATGGATGAGGCAACTCAAATCAAGTTGGCATCGCTTCGACTTGCAGGAACAACACTCATCTGGTGGCAAAGCAAGTTTCAAAATGGCACGCAAAAAGTGGGTAATGTATTTCCATCATGGAAAAGTTTTGTTTTTTCACTTAGAAAGCAATTCTATCCTTTGGGTTATAAAGAGAAAGATTTAATTGAATGACAAGGTCTTAAACTAAGAAAAGGACAAACAGTGCAAGAATACACAGATGGATTTCGTAAAATGGCATTGATGTTAGACATTCCCTTACATACGCAAGAAAATCTTATGAAGTATATAGGAGGTTTACCTGCACATATTCGTAACATTGTATTTATGTTTCGACCTACTAATATTGATGAGGTCTCAGTTCAAGCAACATACATTGAAACAGGGAAAACATGGGTTGGTGTATCAGGGGAATCGTCTTCAAGGAAAGAGGAAAAAAGGAAGTGGAATGGAAAGAAGGAAAATTCAGTGGAAAGAAGGGAAGATAAGCTCTCTTGCAATCATTGCAAGAAAGAAGGGCACGATGATGACCATTGCTGGCAATTTCATCCCGAGAAGAGACTGAAGTGGTTCAAAGAAAGAAAAGGGAGGCAAACAGTTGCAGCAGCAACACGACCAACAGACTTGGGATCAAATTTAGGTGATGAATCTAAAGTCTCATTGGTTGGTTTGACACGTAAAATTGGTGATGTATTTGACTCTAGAAGTAAATTATTTCACATAAGGGTCATAATGAGACATACTAAGGTCGACACATTAATAGATAATGGATCTCAATATAACTTGATTTCAGAGGAAGTGGTTAAACAATTGGGATTAAACACTCAGATGCATCATAAGCCTTACTCACTTAAATGGATAAGAAACAATCATAAATTGCACATAAAAAAGCAATGTACATTAAAGTTTGCAATTTCATCTAAGTTTGTGGACGAGGTAACATGTGAAGTGGTTCCACTCAATGAATGTGGAATGGTCTTAGGCAGTCCTTATTTGTATGATCACAAAGAAATATTCTACAGGGAACATAATCAATATCATTTAACCAAAGCAGGAAAAAAATATGTGGTCCATGCTCATCATTTAAAACAAAATCAATCTCTTCAAACAATGGAACAATTAAGAAAGGAAACTCATGCAAGAAACACATCTATAATTGTTTCAAATCAAGTAATTGATCTTAAGAAAGAACATGAGATGATTGTAGAATGGAAGATCAATCACACTTTGCTTCAAGATAAGCTAATGTTGTGCAAGTATTACAAACATATTATCTCATTTGCAGTCATATTTTTGATGTTATCATTAGTAATGTTGTCAACATGGATGATAGTGGCTTCAGTAAGATGTGACGGAGTACAAGTAGCTAATAATATGCTCTTAGTTGTCATGGTAGTTTTTCAATTGATCATGATGAGACAGGTGCATAGGACAGAGTTTAAAGACAAAAAACAAGTGGGGTGGCCTATCCCACACTTGATGACTGGTTAATATCCTTTTGGAGGACCAAAAGGTCTTTAATGGGGAGGTGTGATCCAGAATTGGATCCAAGAACCAAAATGGGTCCAGAAAGGCCTAAAACTCTAAGTTCTCAGAATGGCTTCAAAAAGTACTTCTATGTAGGCCTCGTCGATATGAACCCAACACAACTTGAACAGGCTCAAACAAACGTTGTATGCGAAAGATATCACGGTCTGTTCATTTTTCCAAACAAGAAAAAAAAATGTTGACTGTATAGTCCCTACAGTATTGACGTGGTAGCTAGTTGTACAGGATGTACGACCATACCGATGATGTGGAAGGGTGTGTTGGCACTGACATGGGTAGGTTTAGATGTGGATGAGCCAGATCATGACACATGGCACCACTGCAAGGGTGACATGTGGCACAGGCTGACGTGACATGTGGCACAGGCCACATGTATTTAAATTTGAATGAAGTGTTGGTTGATAGAGATTTAGGTTGGGGATAGGTCCCAACCCTCGACACACTTACATATGTCCATTGTATATGATCGTTAATGTTAGCACGGACTGTTTAATGGAGCTATTCCCGACACAAACACTTACGATACGACCATACCAATATGATCCTTGTTCTATCATTGGCACAGAATTTGTGGGCTTAACACTCAATTGGTTGGGCTAGACCACCGACAAAGGTGCATAACCATTGGCCAATGACCAGGGGCTATATCCAGTTCAGAGCACGTGGAGGACAAGGCCAGGACACATGGGGATACATGCGACCGAGGGTCGAGGTTTGGGGGCCAAAGACTAGGGTCCAGCCTAGTGCTAGGCCACATGGAGGTTCCTAGGTGACCAAGAGCCTGAGAAAAATGGGTTGCGCCCTTATTGTTTTCCAACTAGTGGGTTTGAAACTATATATCATGATTTTTATTGATTTTTTTAGCAATTTTGAGAGATTTTGGTCATTTTTGGAGGATCTTGGGCCCTTTTTGAGGCCATATCTTTGGAGGAAGTTGGGATTTTGTTACCCACTTTAGGCCTATATAAACCAGAGGTTCTTGAAGCCATAGGAGGAGGTTAAAAATAGGAAAATGATGAAGAATTATTGAGCCAAAGACATTTTTATGCAGGGAAGCCATTGAGGAGAGCACCTTTACGGGCCATTTCTCGGAGCTTCGTTCATCTGTTTTCAGTTCTGTCAGTTGTGGCGGGTTCTTGAGATTGGGTAGAACACAAAAAGATCAATTTGTAATCCATTTGGAACTGTTATTATGTACTTTTGGAATCTGTGAACAGAAATAAGAAAGCCTCACCCACTAATACAAAGGCTCGGAGACGTAGGCAAGATTGTCGAAATCCGTTAACAATCTTGTCATTATGATTTGATGTTTGTTTATGCTTATTTTCCATATCTGTATATTACATTATGGCTGCCATGTTTCATCATTAATTCTTCCTCTTTCATCAATTTCCTAAATGGTTATTTAACCCATGCTTTATAACTCAACCATTGTCGTTAAAAGATATTTTCGGATCACCCAGTCATAACCAATGACATGCCCAAGGGTAAAGAAATTGAAGATGGTTCATCAAAGATATCTATAGGAGGAGGCACCGCAGTGAAGAAACCAACACATCAGATGAAACTAGGCCCTAAGCCAGTGCAACAGAATAAGGAAAATGCCCAAAAGATGAATGGAACGACAAGGAAGAATGATAATTTCCACATGCATGAGGAACAAGGTGGGTGGGACACAATAATACAAGGAACCCTAATGATGATAACTTCACAAGATGCAAGGCCACCCAAAAGACTGATCATACAC
>JASDQU010815332.1:84389-97029 GCA_032191745.1 Picea mariana
ATATATAAATAAATTGCTAGCTTTGGCTAATTATCAGTCAATGAAATTATGAGTACTACCAGAATCAATTATCACTATTGCCTTTTTATTTTTGATATATCCTTCAATCTTGAGGGTTTTAGGAGTGTTAATTCCAACCAATGCATGACATGATATGGTGAGAGTCATATCTTCAAAATAAATCTCTTCTACATCTTCATCTTGAGATGGTTCTTGTTCTTGTTCTTGCTCTTGTTCCTCTTCACAATCTATGTAGAATAATTTCTTCTCACCACACTTATGTCCCTTACTATACTTTATATCACAATTAAATCCTAAACCTTTTGATTTTCTTTCCTCCAATTTTTGAGGTGTCAACCTTGTAGGTTGAGGTGGTTTAGAAGAAGGAACATTATTATCTCGATAGATGTTAGGGGTAGTCCTTCTAGTAGCCATAGCCAGATTTTTACTTTCAACATTTCTCGTCACCCTGAACGCATTCTCCAATTATTTGGGTTCCCAAAGGTGAACCTCATGTTGAATGTTATCCTTTAAAGTTCCTATGAAGACATCAATCATGTGCTCATATGGAATATCTATTACCTTTATATTCAATCTTTGGAAGTTCTCAATGTGCTCTGCAAATGAACCCTTTTTCTTGAGATTTATCAATTGTCTGAAGAAGGTATTGCTCCTTGTATCCTCACAGTGTTCTATCATTTCTTACATTAAAATTGTCCAAGTGACAAGTGATTTGTGAGAACAAAGCCATCGATACCACACAAATTGATTAGGTTCTAAATATAAGGACACAATTCTTACCTTTTGTGTGTGTGGCACATCATGTAGATCAAAGAACTTCTCCATCCAGAGTATCCATGTGATCGGATCCTTGCCATCAAACTTCCTCATATCGATCTTAAGAAAGTGGTTGGTATTTAACCCAAAGTTGAAGTTTCTCCAGTATTGATTCATCTTCCTTGTGTCCTCATCATGAATTTCATGGGATACATTGTCACTTTCAAGTGGCTTCTCTAATAAAAAAAAATTTAACCTTTACATGATCTCCCCTTTTAATCCATCCATCTTAGTATCCATCATCGCTTCTATATTAGATTTAGTTGAATCCATCATAGCTTCTAGCTTAGATTCAATTGAATATATCATCCTTTGCAGTTCATCTTTTGTTACTACCTTATTTTGTAAACCATTTATTTCCTTGCACATTTCTTCACCTTGATCAAGAGTCCAAGTAGGACCGTCTGAGGGATTATTTGGTGTAGAAGTTCCCTTTTTTGTTGGAATGTTGGCCAAGTATCACTGCAAGGTAGGAATTCCTAATTGGCTTAGGTAGAGGTCCTCACGGACAAGGGAGTGTCAAGTGATATAGCTCTCTGATATACGTGTCGGGTCCAACAATAGTACTCATCCCAATATCTTAGGGAACTAACTAAGGAGGCTTGACCATGCCCTTATTCATGCTATCCAAATACCCAGGTACTAGAGAGTGATCTCCCCAAGTGTTGTTCTTGGTGTACTATAGCAACAAGATGACCAAATGGTTTACTCGGTTGATCTTAAAATTCTAGGGTGTCTCCCGATATATTCCAGGTACGTAGGAGCTCAAATATGTAGTAGTGTTGTCTAATGTGAAACCATTCGAAAGGGGCCTTCTAATATACTCTAGGTACGTGGAAGAACCACATTGTCCTTGGGTTGTAGCGCTTACAAGTAACAACAAATCCTATGTTTAGAGACGTCAGAATACGTTTGTACATAAAAATACCTAATATTCTCCAAATTTTATGTGATACTCCTTTTATCCCACTTTATTCCACTTTTTAAATCACCCCAATTAGATCTTCTAGTCAAAAGATATGCAAATTTCTCAAAAAAAAAATGCACCTTTTAAAACCCTAATTTGGAGACTATTTTGCTAGTCGATCTTTCTTCTGATGTAGCTCTACAATTTCGGCCCTTATGAGTCTAAATTTTTTTCCCGAGGTAAACTGATATTTTTTATTTCCAACCCCATAGGTTAGACCAATATTGGATTATCCAGGAGAATTTTATGATAACTTTCCCAAGATATGATGATTTTTTTCCTTTCAGGAGAGCGAACTTGTACGGACTTCCACGTGTCACTGTCTTCATTTCAGAACTTGAAATTTGTGCCTGTAAGAATTCAGTTTGTAACCTAACCAATGGAATAGGTATCACTCAATTTGGAGGTTTGTAGCTTCATATATAACAATTTTCAAAATAACACATGTTTTAGATTGAAATCTGGACCAGCCAAAAACCCTAATTTCCTAGAAGAATAAATTTCATAGTACAGAGAATAAAGGGATGAAATTTGTACACAAGATACTTGACTATTCCTCCTTCGTACTGTAAATATTTCATAACCTGAAACCAAGCCAAAAAATATTTGGAGTGAAAATTCCAAGAAGACTTATTTCAGACTAGTTTCAGGACTAGTCAAAAACCTTAACTTGAACAGAATGTATCTCCAAAAATATAATGAAACATGATATGAAATTTAGACCCAATTTAGCTCCATTTGTATCCTCTACACCATATAAATTCCAGATCCTCCATTAAAGAAGTTGTAGTGAAAATTCCAAGAAGACTTGTTTTGAGGAAGCCAGTCCCGATGATTATCTATCTTTGATACCAAATGTTAAGAACCAAATATTGAAATAGCATAAAAAAATCAGAATAAGTACTCAATGCCTTGACAAAGAGATACATTATGATAATAAGCCTCTTCGAGGGGGAAACCTCCTTATACATCATATGAATTCACAAATACAATATGATTTCAAATGAAAAGGTCTCCTTGGTATATATAGGAGACTAGGAGGTACAATTACAACTAATGGATCCAAGCCGACATAAATAAAATAATAATACTAATGTAATATGCCCTAATTAAGGTGTAATGTGCCATGATTTAGGGATTAACACCTTCCAATAGGAATCTTGTTAGATGTAAGTGGATTTTCAATACGAAGAGGGTTGTTGATGGATACATTACAAAGTATAAGGATTGGTTAGTATCTAAAGATTTGTCATAGGTACAAATCATTGACTATGAGGAGACTTTTGCACCGGTTTCCAAAATTGATTCCATTTGGTTAGCTCTAGCTATTGTAGTAGCTAGAAAGTGGAAGGTACAACATATGGATGTGAAAAATTCATTCTTACATGGATATCTTAATGAGGAGATATATATGGAGCAACCAGAGGGATTTGTTCATGATCCTTCATTATTTTGCAGGTTGAGGAAGTCATTGTATAGACTCAAGCAAGCACCTCATGCATGGTATGCCAAAATGGAATCTTATCTTCTCTCTATAGTTTTTATTATATGTATATCATATCCTAATGTGTATATTTTGAGGAACAAATATTCACTTCTACTGATATTTATATATGTATATTATTTACTCATCACAGGGAGCTCAACCTCCTCCATTGTTGTAGTGAAGATCGTTTTGCATGACATGTTTTCTATGACAGATATGGGACTGTTACATTACTTTCTTGGTCTTGAAATTAGCCAGAATAATTCAAGAATCAAGATGTCTTGGTCCAAGTATGCCAAATATCTACTTTATAGGTTTCAAATGACAGATTGCAAGCCATCTCCTACACCCTTTCAGTCAGTGGTTAGACTAGAGGATGTTGGTGCATCACCTTTGGTTGATTTTACTAGATATCAACAGTTGGTGGGGATTCTTATCTACTTTACACACTCTCGACCAGACATATCTTATGTAGTTGGATCAGTTTCCAGGTACATGCAGGAGCCTCATGAGCTTCATTGGAAAGAAACAAAGAGGATTCTCAGATATGTCAAGGGGACTACTAGTTTTGGTATACACTATGCAACATGATCTTCCTTGGATATTGTTGGTTACACATACTCAGATTGGGCAGGCGATAACACTGATCACAAGTCCACTTCAGGATATATCCTCTACCTTAGATTAGGACCTATCAATTGGTCAAGTAAGAAGAAATCAACAATTACCTTATCATTAGCAGAGGTAGAGTACAGGGGTGAAGTGAATGTTACTACTCAGGCTATTTTGTTGCAGCACATTCTTACAGAGTTAGGATTTCATTTTCATCGTTTGATAGTTATATTGTGTGATAATCAAAGTACTCTCAAGCTATGTAGAGACTTAGTTTAGAGGCAATAGGCCAAGTACATCGAGGTTCATATGCACTTTATTCGAGGCCAGATTTAGGATGGAGTCATTGATATGCATTTATGTCCATCTTCATAGTAGGTGGGAGACATATTAAAAAATCATTTCACCAAACAAAATTTTATCTCATTGAGGGAAATTCTAGGAGTGAGGGATACATTGTCTTAGAATTTGAATGTGTTAGCATTATTTTCTTGTTAGAAACATATTTTGAGGGGGAAGGGGGTTGTTCCCACTGGGTTTTCCCTCTTTACCTCACTTTTGTTCAGTTGTTATGCATCTATACTTGAAAATGAGTACCTAACATGGTTTCATATTGTCGGGACTCATCATTATGCACACCTCGGTTGTGTTTCAGGGGGGGTGATGGGGTACATGCTCAACTACATACTTAGTGACATACTCATTTTTTTTCCATTTTTCCTACTATTTAGGAGGACTCCTATTTATAGTATGACTATTTATAGCAGGTGTATTTTTAGCCGATGGATTCCTATATGTAATACCATGGGATCATAAACCACCATTAGGAAAATTCCTATTTTTTAACTACCATTAGGTCAATTCCTATTTTTTAGCCACCATTAGGTAAATTCCTATTTTTTAGGAGATAATTCCTATCTCCTTAATTTTAGGATTTGTTTCCTATTTCGTGGCTATAGAGTGCGCTTTATTAATAATATTATCCTCCTAGGGAAGTGTGCATTATCCATCTAATAATTGGAGTTAACTCACTTCACTTATTTAGTAACTTTCCATAATTAGAAAATTCTCACTCAGTTAGGAATTTAGTTCCAATATTGAACTCTAGTCTTATTCTAGGAGATTTTTTCTATTATGGAATTCATGTTGACTTCATGTAGAGTTCTCACTAGGATCGCACCTATATTTTTTTACCTCTTCTTATTATTAGCAACTTTTGACTTTAGTTAATTGTTGCTATTGGGAGAAGTTACTTTTTTACTTGAGAATGCAATGGAAATCCCAACCCAGTGCACATTACTGCTCATGTGGAGAGTCCTATATATTGTACTCATTATCAAGGATTAATACATTGTGATTAGAGTTGGTTTCAAGGTCTTTTATGTGTGAAGATTTATTTTATTTTTCTCTCTCCTCTCTCTCTTTTTTGATTAGCTAGTGTAGTATTTCCTTCTCACAATTAGGTCTTGGACTATTGTTTAATCCTACATAGGTTTCACTTTATCATTTTCAAACAAGAATTCCCACGGCTTTCAAAGTCAACTAAAAATATAATCTCTCTGATCGGGAATTGGTATTTAGAGGAGAAGAGTACTTATCTCTTTCTATCTTGTGAGCCACACTGATTGGTTTTAGGGGAAATCTGTTATCAAACTATTTTACAAGGATTGAATGTTTTTTTGGTTAAAGACAAGAAAAGGGATTTCATTCCATATGGCTTCCAAGTGGGATATTATTTTGTAAAAGATGCTACACATGCGAGACAAGAAGGCTTGAATAATTTACAATATAGGTTCCCAATTGGTAGGTACCACAATCATGATCCAAAGGAGTTAGTATCAAAACATTCTAGGCAAGTGGTATCATAATTTCCATATGCTCATGATAAATTTGAGGATGAAGTTTTCACTGAAAATGAACAAAACTGGGATGAAGTGCTTCAAAGGAAAGAAAAACCAGACTTGACTATTTTTAAGGCCGCAACCATGGATGGATAGGTAGAAATGATTACTCAAACATGGGAATCAACCATATGAGAACAAGCTAAAAGGGGAAGAGAAGAAAAAGAAGCAAGAAGAGCTGAAGGAGAAACACTCCTAGCAAAAAATGAAAGGAGAATTTGTGAAGATGAGAAAAACATGGTAACTGAGGAGTTAGAGAAATAAAGGGAGATTGGAGAAGAATAAAATAGAGGGGAGGTTGAGCATATGCCTCAAGGAGAAATCACACTAGAACGGGTTAACACTCATATAGAACTAATCACAGGGCAGGTGTAGGGAGGATAGCCAAAAACAATCCAAAAACAATAGTAGCATATGAGAGTTTGAGGGAGGCACCAAGCACGATAGTATTGGCCCATGTAATTGCAGATTTAATAACAATTTATGATGATGATAGTGATGATATGGACACTTCGAGATTTCCCATTTAGATGAGTCCAACACAGGAGAGAAAGTAAGTCCAACCCCTAAAAAGACCACAAGAAGGAGGAGAGTTTGTGGCAACTGATATTATTGAGAAGGTAATGACACCCCTGGAGTGAGAATCAAAACCAATAGAAGAAGAAAAGGATCAGGATAATGAAGGTGGAGATGAAAGTGAAGAGCATAAATCAAAAAATAAAACCTCTAGGAAAGAGGATGATGAAAAATATGAATATTTTGGGGAACAACTTGGAGGATCTATTAGTAAAGTGAATGAGCAAGAGCAACATAGTTCTGCTCCAAAAAATAAAGAAACAGTAACCAGTTCCCAAGCCATTTAATTTCCTAAGGAAGTGATACCACCAGAGGCACCAAAGTAAGATTCCACAGAGGAAACTACATCCCCCAAGAAGTTGAATGAACAATCCACGAATGTAGAGGTAGAACTAACCAACACCACAAATCCACTTCCTGGGGAGCCAAGAAAAGAATAGCCATTGGAGCAAGTGATAAAGGGGTTGAGTGGTCATACATCAACACTAAAAAAAGGTAAGGAACATATTCTTGAACATTTCCATACTCTTGGAAGTGTAGGAAAGGTATTATCATGGGGTGACTAATAGATTCCAGAGCCAATAGATGAAGTAGAAGGTGTTGACGCTATACCATATGACTAGAAGAGATAGGTAGTGGTAAAGAGGACAAGCAGGAAGAGAAAAATCACCTTGGAAAGTGTTATAGGTGTAACTACTACAGAGACTTTGTCTGATGCTAAGAAGGCCAAGGTAAGAAAATTGATGGGAGCAGGGATGGTCATATATGATGCCACCATTGATAGAGCCAAAGAGGATGAAAGGGAAGTAGAGGACATGCGAAGGGAACTAGAACATCTCATGTATCACACTAAGTATTACCAGAATACCACTCAAGCATTCGTAATTCTATGGGTTGGATTCCTAGAAGAGTATGATATGTACAATCTGGAAAGGAACATTTTCATGGCCAAGACTGTAAATTACCAAGAGGAAAATTTACTAGCTATGGTGACACATAAAGAGATGTTGAGATGGTCAGAACATACACACAAGGCCCTGAACCAAATTGAATACATTAAATAAATTCAAAAGGGTCAAGGAGGAGAAGAGCATGGAATCATACTTCTCATTGATGATAGTGTAGACAGGATACAAAGAGCAGTTGAATATTGGGTCCAGGCATTTGTTGAACCAATGATAGAAAAAAATGTAAGAAAGGTGGGATGAATGTCTTGAGAGTTGGGAGGAATTAAATGAGAAGATGAAAGATATTCATCTCCCTAAGTTTGGTTCACTATAAAATTCCCAAGAACTCAATGATATAATGAAATAGCATGTTGATCGGCACCAGAAATATGAGTTAGATGTTCTCCAAATAACCACCTTGGCAAGAGGGAAGATTAGGAGGTTTGTGGAAGGCCTGATAAGAACATCAGTGGTTATACAACACATGGTTGCAAGGATGGATAAGTTCATACAACATAAAATGGAAATGAAATAAGTACTCAATGGGCCCATGGGTCAACACCAATTCCCCCACTACTAAATATGATCAAATTTTCCATGCTTTTTTGTTGCTATTGTGACACTTCTTCGTTGAAATTTCCACGAAAGCGGGTCTTATTTTTCGCGGATATTTTTTCGTCGCTATATTGATGACCAAGAACTAATCATGGAAATATCCATGAAATATGGCTTCCATGTGTCATTCGTTTGATAAGCATTTGCTGCAACACTTTTTTATTTTTTACAAACATTTGTCTATATAGCGATAAACATATGTCTATATAGTGACACGCATCCATTTTTGTTTCCATGAGAATGCTATATTTTACATAATTTTTTGTTCCTATATAGACGTATGTTCATGGAAAAACACAAATGCTATGTTTTTGTTGCCACGAGAAGGCTATATTTAAAATAATTGTTTGTCGCTATATAAATCGATGTTCATGGCAAAAAAAAATGAAAAGTTTTTGTTTCCACGAGAACACTATATTTAAAATGATTGTTCATCGCTATATAGACGGATGTTCGTGGAAAAACACAAATGAAAACTTTTTGTTGCCACGAGAATGCTATATTTTCCACGATTATTCGTTGCTATATAGACGGATGTTCATGGAAAAACACAAACGAAATTTTTTTGTTTCCACGATAATGTTATATTTTCCACAATTTTTCGTCACTATATAGACGAATGCTCATGGAAAAACACAAATGTTTTTTTTGTTTTTTCCATGAGAATGCTATATTTTCCATGATGTTTCGTCGCTATATAGCCGGATGTTCGTGGAAAAACACAAATAAAAAGTTTTTGTTGCCACGAGAATGTTATATTTTCCACGATGTTTCATTGCTATATAGACGGATGCTCGTGGAAAAACACAAATGAAAAGATTTTGTTGCCACACGAATGCGATATTTGCCATGATTTTTCGTTGCTATATAGATGGATGTTCGTGGAAACACAAAAATGAAATTTTTTTGTTTCCACGAGAGTGCTATATTTTCCACGATGTTTCATCGATATATAGACGAGGACTATAAGTTTTAAAAATAAATAAAATTGCATACCAGCATGAAATCCACTGGAATCCCCAAAAACATAGTTAGGGGGACATCCGCTGATCTTTGGAAGGCCATGGTTGGCCACAACTGATGCTTATATTGGATGTATAACAAGGTCTATGATAATTTCTAATGGATATGATACAAATAAACTGACCCTTTACCCTCCTTCTAAACCATGGAAACTGAAAATCCCTTTTGGGTTGATTGTGAGGAAGGGGATGTTCAAACTCTGTTTACTATAGGGAAAGCTCTTAGTTTTAAAAATGAGATAGAGTATGATACAATCAACGTTTTTATTAGTGATCAAATGGTTGTGACCTAGTAATCTTACCAAACTCTAGATAATGTGATGGATGAGACAAAACAAGAAGAAATCACACAAGAAATGTTGACTGAAACAATTATTGCCGAAACAACTCTAAAAAGAATGGATTTTTGTTAATGAAAGATGTTGAATTTATATGGATTGATAGTTGTCATTTTTCTTTTACAAAATTAAAGAAAATATTGTCCACAACCCCCATATTATGAGGACCCAATTGGGATTTTCCTTTCCATATTTCATCAGATGCTTCAGACACTGTAGCTGGAGCAGTTTTGGGACAACATGAAGATCACAATCAATATGTTATTTACTATATAAGTAAGAACATGGCCCCTACTGAACTGAATTACACAGTCCCTGGAAAATATTTTCTTGTAGTAGTTTATGCCATCAACAAATTCCAACATTACATTACAAGTTATCCTACTTTTGTACATACTAATCACTCTGCTATTAAGTATTTAATGAACAAGGTACAGTTGGACAGGTGGTTATCTCTTTCATACTGGGCCAGATTTTGAGATAAGGTGTGTGAGAGAAGATGAAGTAGATGAAATTTTAAAGGCTTGCCATGATGGGCATTGTGGAGGCCACTTTGTTGATAAAAAAACTGGATACAAGATACTCTGAATGGGGTATTACTAGACAACTTTGTTCCAGGGTGCTAACAATTATGTGCAAACATGTGATAGCTTTCAGAGAATGGTTGAGCCAAGTAGATTAGATGAAATGCCATTTCAACCCCAACTTGTGATAGATCCATTTGAAATATGGGATCTTGATTTTGTTGGGCCCATAAACCCTCCATCCAATTAGAAACATTGCATATTTTTCTGCACAAATTATATGACTAAATGAGTTGAAGCTAAGGCAATCACTAGAGCCACATAACAAGTTGTTTCATACTTCATGTTTGAAGACATCTTTATCAGGTATGGGATACCTACAGAATTAGTTACAGATGGAGGTCCAACATTCACATCTCATTTTATTAAGGAACTTATGGATAAATTTCAGGATGGTTTCACCCTATCATCCACAAGAAAATGGCCAAGTGGAAAGTAAAAACAAAGTAATTGAAGAAATCCTTAAAAAAATTGTAAAAATTCATTACAGGGATTGGGCTGAAAGAGTACCTAAAGAAATCTAGGCATACAGAACCACTTGGTGAAATACAACAAGATTTTTTCCCTACAAACTTGTGTATGGAAATAATGTTGTGTTTCTACTTGAATTTGAAATCGAAACACTGAAAACTGCTTTGAGTGTGAACCTGGATTTGACAAAAGCTGAAAAGCAAAGGCTTCAACAACTTAATGAATTAGATGAAAAATGTTCAATAGCTCTACACCAAAATTTTGTAATCCAACAGCAATGCTCAAAATGGCGTGATCAATTTATTAAGAAGAAAATATTTCAAAATGGAGATTGGGCGTTGTTTTATGATTCACGCTTTAAGTATTTCAAAGGGAAGTTGCAAACATGATGGCTCGGTCCATACAAGGTGGACATAGTACTTGATAATAGGATTGTTAAACTAATGACCATCAATGATGCAGAAACACCAATATTTGCAAATGGAAATCGTTTACGATTATATCAACGACCATTTTCAAAAGAAAAATTTGTTTCTCAAATCACTGCAAATTCAGGTTATCACTTTTTCGATGGGGAGGAGATTGATCCTACTATATCGAAATCATAAAATTTTGACTGCGTATTTTTAATAAATCATGTACATAAATAAATTACACATTGTTTCGATTAGCATAAAAACTTAGTTAATTTATTTTCTTTCTGTTTTATTAATAAGATCAACAAAGATTTGTGTTGGTAGACTTGTTGTTTCATACATTATAGGAAGCAGAAGCATAATCAGAGCAACATAGCATATGGAGAAATTTATGCGCTATTTTTTTCTTCCATTTCACTGAAACACCACCATTTTTCCACCATTTCACTAAAACGTCACTATTTTCCACCATTTCGTTGAAACACCGCTACTTTTCAATCATTTGTTGAAACAATGTCATTTTTCTTGTTGTTTCTGACAAATTCCTATTTTCTCTGCAAAATGTTTTGATAAATGTCGAGACACTACCATTTCTCATTAATTAGTTGTGGATTTATTAAAAAGTGTCGTCAATTTAAAAAGTGTCAAAGCAACATCATTAGCCGCCATTGGTAATATTCCAAAGGTACGTTACTATTCTTTGCATGTGCGATAATGTGGGATATGACAAATGAGTAATGATTATTTCTCTATGGAATTCCATGTTATTTTCATCAACCAATTATACTCATTTCCGGAGTATGTCACTTCATCATCCATTATACCTCGCCGACTCTTCCGCCATTTCATCCAATCATCATCTCCAAATCTTTCATCACCTTTCCTTGCCATAACTAATTTCCCTGCTACGCATGCATAACTTTGCAATTCAGTGACTCTGAGTATGAAACACGGAGATGAGTTGAAATTCCAAGCATTGTAACTAATAAACTAAAGTTGTCAAATATGGGTGGACCAACTATGTGACATGAGCCTGAATCTTTGTCTTCTCTTCTCCAGTTTTCGACAACATACATAAAGTTCAAGGAGGCGGGATGGATTAATTATTTTGAACGACTCAAAGGGTTTGATAGTGTTGTGGCACTGGAATTTTCTCAAAATTTAGAAATAGACCATTCAAGGGTAGGAGGAATAAGAGTTGAAGTAACAGAAGAAACCATAGAAGAATTTATTGGTTTACCCAGAATCAGTACACAGTGGTTTTTCTAAAAAATGCCACTTCCCACAACAAAGACAAATTTTTTGGAAGAGGGTTAAGAAGTTCAACCTAGAGGACGAAGGACAACACTTGAATCTTTACCACATCCATGGAAACAAGTTGTTATATTCTTGAAAAACTACATCACCTGTGAAGGTAGGTACAAAGTTGTTTACAATCATGACTTTATCCCATCTTCACCATGGTAGATTAGTAAACATGCCTTCCTATCTGTTAAAAACTCTACAAAACATGGCTCATTATGTTAGATGGGAAAGAGTGCCAGTAACATACTGTTGGAAGATTGGTTGTTGTCATTGATGTCAACCCTAGTCATGGGTTTTGGACGGCAAGATTGATAAAGGTATTTGGACATGAAGGACAATGCACATGCATATACAACACCCATGAATGGATACTATACATCATGTTGTTTTCTTTTGTATGTGGCACGTCACGTGGATCCTCATGGTTGAGGAGAAATGAATTTTTGAAGATGACAAAGTGAATTGAAGAAGGAAGTACATGTAGGCCCTGAAGACAATTAAAGAAAAGAATTACAAAATAAGAAAGTGTCAGGTTGGCCCTAATGTTAAAAGGAAGTGACATA
>JASDQU010815333.1:10818-23417 GCA_032191745.1 Picea mariana
CCCTCTCACCTTTCACCACTTGTTTTCCACTCACTTCCTAGCCTATCTACTCCTTCTCTCGCTACGTGCTACCTGTATCAATCACTACTCATCATCTACCCTTGCATCCATTCATCTTGTCTCCCGATTAGATGCTTGCCTCCACATCTCCCCTCATGCCCGATAGGACATCAACCATTCCAGTGAATCTATTTCACTGGTACAGATGACATCTAACGAGGTCAGTACAGAGTGCACTTGGATTTCGAAAGATGAGGCATAGACAGGGAGCTAAGTCTCAGTCATAGGTCGACGTAGATTAGTTCCAGAAACACTTCAGCAAGATTTTCTCATGCAGTTGGTTATCTCCAGTGGCCTCCAATAGCTCGCAGACATGCCGTTGTTCAACACAAATCTCTTCTCTGTCACTGCGAGGCATATTTTCGACCACTCACTTCCTCCAGCACATGCATCAGTTCTGTCACAGAGACAATAGTAGATTCATTTGATTAAGTCCAACATTTTCCTAGATTATATGCAAGAGTGGTATTCTATGTGTGATAAGAACCACTCTTGTTGTTTAATTCTGGTATCTTAGTGAAGTTAATATTTTGTTTTACGAACAGTTCCCTAGATCGAGGTCTTAGTCCCTTAAGGACGAGAGCCTTTGAAACTCTTTTAAATAGTTAGTTTTTGGATATTGTAAAGGTGAGATTTTTTGAGGAAGGAATAACAATACAATAGACTAGTTGGAACCATTTTATGCATGGATTAAAGCTTTCTACCTGGTGAACTTACTCTTGATGGCAATGTTCTGTTCAACTCTTCTTATGTTTTCATTCTTATCTTGAATACAATTTTTGATTTGTGCAATGTACATTTCATTTCCTTTAAGCTATTGTATGACTTATTTTTATTGATATGCAACCTGCCAAACAACTAATGCTTTGGTAAAGATTTGTTTTCTGCAACCTGTGGGATTTATTGTGTTTGGATACATGTTTGATGTCTTGAAATGATATTTTAAGTATTGAACTTCTTGCAGCAGATTATTCATTGACAAGTTTGTTGTTTCTCTCTATTTTCTATTATTTCATTAGTTTGTCATTAGTATTGCATCAGCCAAGGAGGGCCCTCATCAATATCACTCTGCCAACCTAACCTTTCCTTTGTCTTGATAGAATAACCCTCTAACCAACCAAAAAAAAGTTAAAGGAACAATCATTCTAAACTGATAGGTGGCCTAGCTTTTCCCTTTAACAGTCAGGTGCAAACCTTAGGACCTACATCTTCTGGCACCATTGCCGGGGAACAGAGTAACTAAACATCTTTCCCTGGAAGAATGACAATTGATCAGCTCTAACCTTTGATGGTGAACAAATACCAGACACCAAGAGACTTCGATCTTTCGCCTGACGACTTCACTGAGTAAAATTTAAAGAAGAAATAATGGCGCCCAGAAAGGGATTCAACAGATCCAAATCTGAAAACATCAAAGCCAAGAAGGCTGATTGTAACCCTGAGAATGACACAATAGGCTTTGAGCTAGAAAGGAAACTAAGGAAATCTACTATAGCTCAAAGATACACTTCCCCCCTTAAGAAAAAATATGTCCACCAATAGAATACTTCAAACCATCATCACGAGTAGCTTGAATTTGATAGCCCTGAGAATCATAATTCCAATGAGGCTCAGACATATCCTACTCTTGATTCCACTTCAACATCCAGTCCTTCATCCACTCCTGTATCTCCCATAAATTTGCAGATTCCTATTGTTCAAGCCATGGTTGTTAATAGGATGGATGTCATAATTGTTACCAAATATGCACCCTTAGTGCTACCTGTAGTTTTACATGCACTCCCAACCACAAATTACATGAAATATCTACCAATATATAATGGGGAAGGTGAAATAACAGTTGAAGAGCATCTGGTAGCCTTTACAGTTTTGCAGACAACTTTAACATTGATTATTTAGATGTGTGGATGAGGTTGTTTGTACAGAGTCTGGATGGGGAGGTCAGAAAATGGTTCAGAAGTATTCCTCCATCCTCCATTGCAGATATTGAGGTGTTAGATGAAGATTTTATAAAGCAATGGGGAGATAGGAGAGATTATCTCTATTACATCACTGAATTTGGGGCTCTAAAGAGAAAGAATGGTGAATCTATTTCAGACTTCACCAAGAGATTCAATAAAATGTATGGTAGAATCCCGGATGAAATCAAACCAACTAAATCCTCTACCAAGATCAATTATGCTAATGCGTTTGATGCAGAGTTCTCCCTCCTTCTAAGAGAGAGAAGATCAAACACACTGTTATCCATGTAGGAAGCAACCATTGAAGTTGAATCTAATATTTTGGCATCAGACAAATTAAAGAATAGATTTGATAAAGAGAAGAAAAAACATAGAGAGGATGCCCCTACCTCCTCTAACCTAGCTACAACTGATCCCCAACTTGAAGAGATGACTAAGACTTTGAAGGATATGACTTCTAAGATAGCTAAGATAAAATGGGAATCCAAACAGCCAAACATAACTTTTCAAGGGGTTGGTAATATAAATTAGAACCAATTCAGAAGGCCTAATGATGCTCCTCAAGTAATGTAGAGAGAAAGGAGAAATGTTGATGATCAAAGGGTGGTACCCCCTTTCCAAAACAATCATATTGAGGAGATAGATGTAGACAATGACGCTGTGGATGATACTGTTGTAATTTTGAATGAGACAGATTTGTATACCAATCACTTAACACAACAAGAGTATGAGGTAGCACAATTATCAAATCAATTCGATGATTAGATAGGGGAAGAGGGAGTTATTCAAGGACAACCCAAGAAGAAATATGATTTGAGGATGAGAAATGGAGCTTCTAAGGCCACCACCTCTGATCAAGGAAAACAAGTAGAATCCCCTCCCAAGCCAAATCCAACTAAAGGTATGCCATCTAAAACTTAGTCATCTCCACTATCAAAACCTATTGCCCCTAAAACAAAGGAATATGATAAGACACCAACCTTTTTCATCCTGGAACATGAGCTAAGAAAAATCAAGATTCCCATCCCTTTGATAAAATTGTTAAAAAACAAACCTTTCAAGAAATCCATCATGAAAGTTTTGCAGCCCACTTCTTCTAGTGTATCTTATGATGTCATTAGTCTACAAGATGAAAACCCAACCATTACTGTGGGTCCACACATTGAGGATGGCTCTGATCCTTCTCCTCCTTTCTATATATCTCTGAATGTCCATGATAAGATCCTACACAACTGTCTTATGGATTCAATAGCCTCTCATAATGTCATGCCCAAAGTTGTTTTGGAAGAACTAGGTCTGGAGATTACTAAGCCTTACCAAGACTTGTATTCCTTTGATTCTAAGAAAGTAAAATGCCTGGGATTGATAAAGGATATGGTGGCTTCTCTAGCACAATTACCCACGAAGATTGTAGTGATGGACATTGTGGTGGTTGACATCCCCCCAAAGTTTGGCATGCTATTATCCAGAACTTGGGCTAAGAAGGTTGGAGGATCATTGCAAATGGACCTCACATATGCCACCATTCCTGTGTTTTGTGGTGAGCATAGGAGGATGTACAGATAGGTAAGGTTATCCTACATAGTCAGTGATCATCAAAACCCAAGAAATCACCCCATTTATGTTGTTGAGGATGAGATGGGTTCATCTGTTTTTCATTTAAATGATGATGAACCTGAAATATCAGTCAACCAACGTAGAGATCAACCAATGACTAGTCAACAAAACAAGGTGTGGAAGATGCATTTCAATGGCTCTTCATCAAAAGAAGGATCCAGTGTAGTTATTCTCCTCATTTTCCCTTCAGAAGAAGTAATAACCCTCTCTTATAAGTTGGAGTTTGAGACTACTAATAATATAGCTGAATATGAAGCTCTGGTATTGGGATTGAGGGTTGCCAAAGACATGGCCATTGATTGTTTAGCAGTTTTTGGTGATTCTGAGGTGGTCATCAATCAAGTAAGGAATATCTATCAAACTAAGAAACAAAGGCTCAAGTAGCACACAAAAAAGGTATGGGACCTAATTGATAATTTCTTTCTAACATTTAACCTCTCTTTCATTCCCAAAGAACAAAATCAGAAAGCTGATTCTCTGGCCTTAGCTGCCAGCATGTTCAGGCCTCCCATTGGCCCAAATATTAAATATCAGGTGGAAATCAAACATATAACAACCATACCATACAACATAAAGCACTGACAAGTCTTTAGTGATGATTTGGAGTTGCAGAGATTTCTTCACAATATTGATGAATTCTCCAATATCTCAATTGATCAAGAAAGTCAAGAAGATGAACATGAGGAATTAAAAGGTCAACAAGCCTCTCATCTGTTGAAGATAGTGGCCGGTCATGATATTGTAGAATTGAAAACCAACCATATTCCAAAAGGACTAGTGCCTTTGGAAAGATTGTTCGATAGTAATGATGTTTACAAAGGAACTGCCATGAAGGATCAAGAAGAAGAGGTGACATAATGCAATATTGGGACCACTGAGAGTCCCAATATTATCAAGTCATCCAAAGCAGTAGCTACAGAACAAAAAGACATGTATTTCATCCTCATTAAAAGGTTTTCTGATACTTTTTCATGGTCCTATGAAGATTTGAAGACATTTGATACTGACATCATCCAGCATAAGATCCCTCTAAAAGATGGCTCCAAGCCATTCAGACAGAAAATTCGACAATTTAATCCCATGTTAATTTCCATAATTGATAAAGAGCTAAAAGAATGTTGGATGCCAAGATTATTGTACCATTGAAGTATTCAAATTGGGTGGCCAACTTATTACTCGTAAGGAAGAAGAGGGGCGATACGCTTGCGTGTTGATTTTGGAAATCTAAACAAGTGTTTTTTGAAGGAAAATTACCCCCTCCCCAAGATGGATCATATTTTATAGAGGGTGGTAGGTGCACACAAAATTTTCTTGTTGGATGGATACTCTGGTTATAACCAGATAGCAGTTTTTGAGGAAGACAAAGAAAAGACATCATTCACCACCCCGTGGGGAGAGTTCATGTATGACAACATGCCCTTTGGGCTCATGAACGCAGGGGCCACTTTTCAGAGGGCCATGGAAATCGCTTTCATGGGGAAAAAAGACAAATTCATGGTCATATACCTAGATGACATCACCATTTTATCCAAGTCTGATGAGGAACATTTGCAACACTTGGAGCAAGTTTTCAAGAAATGCAGAAGGTACATGATATCTATCAATCCTAAGAAGTCTCACTTTTCCATGCCAGAAGGTAAGCTCCTGGGCCACATCATATCAGTGGGAGGCATAAAAATTGATCCCAAGAGGTTTTGTGCCATTCAACAAATCAATATCCCCAGAAATAAAAGGGTTGTCTAGTCTTTTATTGGTAAGATAAACTTCCTCAGATGCTTTGTGCCAAATTTTTCTGAAATTCTGAAGCCTATTACTAACATGTTGAAGAAATATACCATGATAAAATGGTCCTTGGAGGAGAAATCATCTTTCCAAACAATCAAGAAAGCTTTAGTTGAAGCACCTGTATTGGCCAACCCCGACTATGCCAAAAATTTCTTCATCTTTTCCTTTTCCTTAGAGGAAACAATTGTTGCTGTACTGTTGTAGAAAAATGAGGAAGGACATGAGAAACCAATAGCATTTTTCAGAAAATCCCTCTGAGATGCTGAGCTCAAGTATGATATATTAGAAAAATAGGCTTATGTACTGGTTAAATCACTCAAGGCCTTCTGGGTTTACATGATACAGTCTAGCATAACGACCTTTGTTCCTAGCAGTAGTGTCAAAGAGATTCTGGTCTAGCCAGACAGTGAGGGGAAAAGAAGAAAATGGATTGTCAATTTGTTGGAGTATGATTTGCACATAAATCCGACCAAGATGATCAAGGGGAAAGGATTGGCCAACTTGCTATCAGAATTGAACTGCAAGGTGCTAGAGTTGCATCAAATCTTCACCCAATCAGATGCACCCATCATACAGCCTGGACAAGACAACTTACAGGCATTTGAAAAATATTCCTCTTCACCTTGGTATAAAAAAATCATCTATTTTCTACAACATTTTGAATGTCCACTAGAAGTGAAGAAGACAAAGGCCATGTCTCTCAAGTTGAAAGCCATCAAATTCTGCATTTCAAACCAGAACCTATATTGGAGAGATCATGTTGGCATATTGCTAAGAGGCCTTGATGAAAATGAAGCTAAAAAAATCACAACATAAATTCACAGAGGAGTGTGTGGAGGGCACCATAATTGGAAGGCCACAACGCTCAAGATCCTGAGGGCAGGATACTACTGGCCCACCCTTTTCTCTAATGTGTTTTCCACTGTTAGATTCTGCAATGAATGTCATATTTTCACAGGTAGACCGTAAAACCTATCCAATCCAACAATTCATTTCAACAATGGGGATTAGACTTCATAGGAGAAATAAATCCACCCTCTAGTGGAAAACACAAATGGATCCTCACTGCCACCAACTACTTTACCAAATGGATTGAGGTTGTGCCCACCAAGAATGCCACTGACAAGGTAATTATGAATTTCCTGGAAACTGATATTTTTTCCAAATTTGGTTTCCCTAGCAAGCTCGTAACAGACAATGCCCAAGAATTCAAGTCCAAATCCATTATTGACTTTTGTGGCAGTCACAACATTTCCTTGACACATTCCACACCCTATTACCCTTAGGGAAATGGCCTGGCAGAATCATCAAACAAGACTCTCATCAGAATCATCAAAAAGTTGTTGATTGAAAGCAAGAAATCCTAGGACTCTAAACTCAAGTATGCCTTATGGGTTGATAGGATCAACACTAAGAAGTCTCTGGGAACCTCACCATTCTAGCTTGTTTTATGCATAGATGTTGTTTTTCCTACTCACCTCGGTATACCAGTCCTGAAATTCTTGCAGGAGGATATTGAGGATCCCAATGACATCCAACGGAGGATCTTCTAGATTATAGAATTTCAACAGAGAAGAGAAGCACTTGATCAGAGAACAAAGGCATACCAGAGAAAGATCAAATCAAACTTTGATAAGAAAACCAAGAAGGAGATTTTTCAGGAAGGTGACCTAGTTTTGAGGTGGGATGCTAGAAGGGATGACAAGTCCAAGCACGGTAAATTCGACAACCTCTAGTTTGTCCCTTTTAAGGTGATTGAATTTCTAGACAACAACACATTCATCCTGCACAATCTAGATGATACAGAGATCCTTGGAGGCCCAGTAAATGGGCACTTCCTAAAACACTACTTTGTTTGAGGATGGGAGAAGGTCCCTCTTGTACCATAGACACTTTCCTTTATTGTTTCTTTTGATTAGTTAGTTGTGTGTGAATAAAGACTCCATATCCAAACAAGGCACTGGGGTGTAGTTTCAATTTTTAATTCATTAAAATGCATGGTTGAGGGACAATAACAGATACACAGGGATGCCCGAAAAGAAATGAAGGTAAGTGATGAAAGGTAAGAGTAGTTATCTAATCTCAAGGCACCGATCTATAGTTCTTAGCACCTCACAGGGATGAGTTATCCCCAGTTGGAGCCAATGTTGTAACCTAGGTATGAATCCCCTGCCTCTCCTCTCTTTTTCATATGCCTTCATCAAATTTTCCTCTTCTGGTTGGTTAAGTGATTTTCTCACTACTGAGTGTCTTGGTCCTTATTCGTCTTTTGAGTCTTTGCATGTTTCTTTTCTATTTTTTTTTGAAGAGATGAAACATACGTCATGTTTGGTTTGAATTGGTTTTCATCACGTTTTCCATGGATTGATCTCACCACAGGTTTCCCAAGCATTTTTGTATATACAGGGAATGCCTGTGCACACGATGCATCGATCCAGTGTAGCAAATTTCGGGCTCAAACTGTGGGAACAGATAGGTAAATTTTCAATGGTAAATATCCACCAAGCAAATAATATCAACGACTGTCGTCCATTTGGGGATGTAAAATTGCACGGAGTTTAACACCTAGAGTTATCAGAAGACCCGAAGCCTGAACTGCTGAAGACCTGAAGAGAATTTGGGCCATTCATCTATCATGACATGCGGCGACAAATAATCTACTTTGACGATTTTCACTTCGGGAGTTTTCCAAGCACAAACATTCAAAACTCCCGAAGAGCCAAAGACCTGAAGTCTCGAAGTGGATCCATACCATCCATCAGACAGGGCACGTGGTGACAGATCAACAACGGAGACACATGGAAGAAGATCATCCACTTCAGGAGTTTTCCTCCAGGATATCTTCACGCTTAACATTTGAAACTCCCAAAGCCTGAATCTCCGAAGAGAATATGGACCGTTTGTCGGTCATGACATGCGGCAACAGATCATTCACTTCGGAGATTTTCCTCCAGGATATTTTCAGTTTTCACATTCGAAAGTCTTGAAGAGCCAAGGACCCGAAGTCCCAAAGTAAATCTAGACCATCCATCAGACGGGGCATGTGGTGACAGATCAATTACTTCGGTGATTCTTCTCTTGGAAGTTTGAAGCACTAACAGTTGAAGCTCTCAAAGCCCGAAGTGTTGAAGCACGTGGAAACCAACATTTGAGACACATGGGACACTCATGAGACAAGACACGTGCATTCATCTCAGGTCATTTGGTTGTGTCATTCACCCATTCCCTCATGACACATGCCACCATTCTTTCCAAGACACCTCAACAGTCATGACATCATACGACATCAGACTGCCACATCACTTCGACGATTTTCCTCTGGGAGATATTCATGCTTGACATTTGAAACTCCCGAAGCCCAGACTTCTAAAATGAATCTAGACCATTCATCCATCATGACAAGTGGCGAAATATCATTCACTTCGGAGATTTTCCTCTGGGAGATGTTTCATGTTTCACATTCGAAACTCCCAAAGCCCAAAATTCTGAAGTGAATCTGGACCGTTGATCCTAGGTCAATGAGAATCGTCGATCCTTGTAGCAGGTAAATGTCACCCAGATCTTAGATCGTAATCAGATTGACAACTATAGTTCATTGCAGGGACACAAACTGCCTAGATGTTAATTTTCCAGAGTGTTCTCGCAATTTAAACCATGATTTTTTTGGAAGGGTACGTGGCATCTTCTGGTGAATTGCGGGCCCAAAGGCAGTCTAAATCCAAACCACCCTCAACATCCCCCATAATCATGTGCTTGAATGACGTCATATTACCACATTACCTCACACATCATCTCCCCTCGTCCTACTCACTACCCTCGCTCCTCTCACCACCCAACACTTGTCCTTTGTTAAACCCCACGTTGATTTCCATCGGTGGTGTCCCACCTCTCTAGATAAACAGTCCTCAAGAACTTGGACCCCCCCTCTCTAGTCCTCTTGCTGCGTACACCCCCCTCCGAGTTCCTCTCGGTCTATTTTTCAATACCGCCCCCTCTCGCCTTTCGCCACCTGTTTTCCACTCACTTCCCAGCCTATCTACTCCTCCTCTCCCTACCTTCCACCTGCATCCATCACTTCTCATCATCTACCCTCGCGTCCATTCATCCCTTCTCCTGATTGGATTCTCGACTCCATGTCTCCCCTCACACCCGATAGGTCAACAACCATTCCAGCGAAGCTATTTCATGGGTACATAAGGTAGCTAACAGGGTCAGTACAGAGTGCACTTGGCTTCCTAAAGCTTAGGTGTAGACATGGAGCTAAGTCTCAGTCACAGGTCGACGCAGATTAGTTCCAAAAACACTTCAACAAGCTCTACTCATGCAGCTGGTTATCTCCAGTGGCCTCCAATAACTCATAGACATGTTGTCGTTCAAAATAGAGCTCTACTCTGTCACTCTGAGGCCTATTTTCAGCCACTCAGTTCCTCCATCACATGCATCAATTCTGTCATAGAGACAATAGTAGATTCATTTGATTAAGTCCAACATTTTCCTAGATTAGATGCAAGAGTGGTCTTTTGTGTGTGATAAGAACCACTCTTGCTGTTTAATTTTGGTATATTAGTGAAGTTAATATTTTGTTTTACAAATAGTTCCCTAGATCGAGGTCTTAGTCCCCTAAGGAAGAGAGCCTCTACAACTCTTTTAAATAGTTATTTTTTGGATATTGTAAAGGTTTGATTTTTTGAGGAAAGTATAGAAATACAACAGTCTGGTTGGACCCGTTTTATGCATGGATTAAAGCTTTCTACCCAGTGAACTTACTCTTGATGACAGTGTTTCATTCAACTCTTCTTGTGCTTTCGTTCTTATCTTGAATGCAATTTTTGATTTGTGAAACGTACATTTCATTTCCTTTTAGCTATTGTATGACTTATTTTTACTGATATGCAACCTGTCAAACAATTATTGCTTTGGTAAAGATTTGTTTTCTGCAACCTGTGGGAGTTATTGTGTTTGGATACATGTTTGATGTCTTGAAATGATATTTTAAATATTGAACTTCTTGCAACAAATTATTCATTGAGTAGTTTGTTGTTTCTCTTTGTTTTCTATTATTTCACTGGTCTGTCATTAGTATGCCATCAACCAAGGAGGGCCCTCATCCATATCGTTTTGCCAACCCAACCTTTCCTTTGTCTTGATAGAATAGCCCTCTAACCAACCAACAAAAATTTAAAGGAATAATCATTCTAAACTGATAGGTAGCCTAGCATTTCCCTTTAGCAGTCAGGTGCAGACCTTAGGACCGACAGTTACCATTGAATGGAAACCCCAACATGATCAATATCGATTGAGAAAAATATTTGAAGCATATTGTCACAAACTTGGAAGACCCCAGTAAACCTTCCTCTACTAAGATCCCAGTCCTAGTAAATTACTCATGTGATTACAAGTTCGGTAATTTCGTGCCCTGTTTATCCAAAGTATTACTTTCCCAGAGGTCAGAATTATCACTTCATGATAGTCCTGTAATAATTGATCAATGTAATAAGTTCGAACAGAACACCCATGCTCTAGCTGAAAACACTAAAACGACATCTCCCAAGGTGGACTGGGACAAGAGAGTTCCAAACTTTGTGTTTGAAATATGGACTCTGTACTTTGATGGATCAAAATCTCAATAAGGGGTTGGTGCTGGATGCATTTTCATTGACCCAGTAGGAAACTGTTGTTTTTTGTCCTATAGCTTGGAACTTGAATGCACAAACAACATTGTCGAATATGAGGAGTTGGTCCAAGGACTCAAGAAATCTATTGATTTAAACATCAAGGAACTACTTGTCTTCGGGGTTTCATAAACCATTGTTAGATAGGTAAAACCACTATCCACTACAATTCCCCTCATTTGAGGAATTATCAACATGAATTTCACAGGATGATAGAAAATTTCCTAACATTCAATATAACAGCCATACCTCAATCCAAAAACATGCTAGCCAATTATTTGGCTACAATAGATTCAATTTTGTCCCCCTTATAGGATTATGAAGCCTCAAGGTTTGCTATAGAATTGTTGTACAAACCTTTAGTCCCAGAAAACATTATGTTAGAAAAACAGGACCGCGGAGCAATAAAATAAAACAAATGCAGAAACAAAACACAGAAGACACACAATACAAGAGAGACATCGATTTACGTGGTTCACCCAGTGTGGGCTACGTCCACCAGAGAAATTGCCAGGTCCTTGCTTTATTATTATCCATCAAATGAAAGGATACAACCTACAGCAAAACCTGTTGTAACTTCCTCTTCTTTCTCTCACAGTCTCCTCTCTTAGAATACAATATTCACCACCATCCATAGCCACGATTAATTTCCCTCATAAAAGAAGGTTGCCTTCTAGGGCAAAAAACCCTAACATAATCTCTACCGTTAGATCTGTGACCTTATAATGAATGGTCCAGATTTACAATGAAATTACAATATACTTTTACAAGGCAATTTTTGCATCGGGGGCTTCACCCCCGAACCCCCGTTGGGGGCCCGCTTGCCCCCAGACCCCCCAGCCGGGGGGATAGGCCCCCCGGACCCCGCATAGGGGGTACCCCCCCTCTGCACTCCCCTGCATGGAAGAGTATACATACTTCTGGGGTGTAAATACTTCATGGGGTATAAACACGGCTGAAAGTAAAATACCTATAAATCAACAAGATAATCAGGCTCCACAACCAACAATCTCCCACTTGGAGACTGATCTCAACAACTCCACCACTGCTGTATATGTTGGACGCTGAACCTTTTTGGACCTGGAAAATTTCTCATTTTCATCTTCATTCTTGAAGACCAACTAAAACTGAGCAAGAACTCAGTTTCTCCCTGGTTACTCCCTTTGTTAACATGTCTGCAAGATTCTGGCTAGTGTATATCTTTTCCAGCTTCAATTGTCCATCTTCCAAGGCAGATCATATGAAGTGGTACCTCAAATGTATATTCTTAGTCTTCGAATGGAAGATTGAGTTCTTTGCAAGGTGAATGGCACTTTGACTGTCATTGTACAACTTGTTGTTCTCCTGCTTTTTTCGCAATTCCTCCATAAACCTTTGTAACCAAATCATCTCTTTACTAGCCTCTGTAGCAGCAACATACTCTGCCTCTGTTGTTGAAAGTGCAACAACCTTTTGCAGTTTTGAAATCCAACTTACTGCTGTTCCACCTATAGTAAAAACATAC
>JASDQU010815336.1:0-11382 GCA_032191745.1 Picea mariana
GAAAATGTTGTATCCACATAGCCTGAATGGTAATGTTAACTACCCCTATGTACTCTACCTCAACTAAAGATAGAGAAATGACAGGTTACTTCTTGCTCGACCAACAGATAGGCCCGGAACCAAGATTAAGTGAGTAACCAGATGTGGACTTGTGATCAGTGTTATCGCCAACCCAGTCGAAATCAGTAAACCCAATGAGATCTAATGTAGAGTCTCTTGTATAATGAATCCCAAAGGTGATGGTTCCCTGAATGTATCGAAGGATACACTTTGAATCTTTCCAATGTAGCTCATGTGGCTCTTACATGAACCTGGAAACTGCGTCGACTGCATATGAGAGATCTGGTCTAGAGTATGTGAGATACAACAAGCTCCCCACTAGTTGTTTGTACAGTTTGTTGTCAACCAGTGGAGTCTCCCTGCCATCCTCAAGTTTGACTCCTGATAGGAAAGGAGTCGGATCAAACTTGCATCGGTCATGTGAAATTTGTCAAGGAGATCTTGTGCATACTTGGCCTGAAAATTTGATTCCTGATGCATCTTGACTGATCTCAAGTCTAAGGAAGAAGTGTAGCTAACCCATATCCTTCATCAAAAACATGTCATGCAGAATCCTCTTGACTACAGCAATTTCTGAAGTCGAGCACCCGGTGATCAGAAAATCATCGACATACAGAACTAAAAGTAGAAGTGAATTAACCGTCCTGAGCATGTAGACATTCGAGTCTGATTTGCAACATACAAATTTATGTGAAAACAGGTAGGAATAAATCTTGGCATACCATGCCCTCAGAGCCTGCTTGAGGCCATAAAGTGACTTCTTCAGTCGACAAACCAAATATGAGTCCTGCATAAATCCCTGGGGATGTTCCGTATAGATCTCCTCAGAGATATCTTCGTGAAGAAATGCATTCTTCATGTTGATCTGATGGACTTCCCATCCTTTTGTTGCCACAATGGAAAGTGCCAATCATATGGAATCCATCTTCTCTACTAAAGCGAAGATCTCATCATATTCAATACCATGAACCTGATGAAAGCCTTTGGAAACAATCCTCGCTTTGTATCTGCTAATTTTTCCATCCACTGCGCTCTTGGTCTTGTAGACCCATCTGCATTTGACAAGTTTCATCCCAGAAGGAAGGGGAACTAGATCCCAAGTCTGGTTCTCGAGGAGGGAGTTGTACTCCTCCTGCATGGCAGATTCCCAAAAGGGATTTCCATCATCCTCGCCATAAGACTGTGGATCTGAATACTAAACCAAGAAAATATGCCTGGAAGTCAATGGTTCAATGGTAGTGAGTGCAACAAGAGGCTCCTCGAAATCAAATTGAGTCCTCCTAGTGTCGGTTGGATCACCAACAAGATCCCCTGCATCCTGAAGAGTAGTCTGTGCCCACTTGGGCCTCTGCTTTGGCTCTGCAACTGCATTTGGATTATCTAACTCTACATCTGATTGTACTGAATATGAATCTGAATCATCTGAGTCCTCTGAATCATAACTCTCATATGAAGGAGAGTCAACATGTGCATGCACATCATCTTGGATAGGTGGAAGAATGGAGGTGTCTGCATGTGGCTGTTGAGGTGCATGCAAGACACTTTCTTCGAATTGGACACTACAGTCAATGATGAGCCGGTCCGAGGAAATATCAATAAGCCTATATCCCTTCACACTGTCAGGGTATCCAAAAACAATTCACTTAATTCTCTGTGGATCAAGTTCCTTCCTCTTTTCAGAGGGAATCTGGGCCCATACACTTGAACTAAAAATGCAAAAGTGGGTCACTTCTAGTTTGAGTCCGCTCCAAGCCTCATAGGGGGTCTTATCCTTGATAGATCTATGTGGAGATATGTTTTGGATGTATGTTTCACAATTAAGTACTTTGGCCCATAGTCTTTGTTGTAGTGACTTTGCATGCAAAATGCGAGATGCCATCTCCTTTAGAGATCTATTTTTCTGATCGACAACTCCATTTTTCTGCGGAGTATAGGGAACTGTGTGCTGTAACTGGATCCCTACCTCATGATTTACATAATCTCCTCCATTATCAGTTCAGAGGACCTTGATCTTCTTTTCGAACTGTGTCTCAATCAGGGCTTTGAAATCTTTGAGGTGTTGAAAGATCTCAGATTTTTTCCTGAGAAAGTAGATCCATGTAAAACATGAGAAATCATCAACAAAAATGAGAACAAACCTCACTTTGCTGATTGGTGGATGCGTAAAATGACCCATAAGGTCACTGTGGATCAGATCTATAGGTGCGAAGGCTCTCTGATACTTTCCGTTATCAAATTTCTCTTGAGGGTGTTTCCCGAGAGCACATCCCTCACACACTCCCTTGGAGAAATGGATGTCTGGTAGACCATCAACCAACCTGTTCTTTCTAAGTTGTTGCATGTATATGAAATTCAAATGTCCAAACTTTTCGTGCCATATCCTACTACTTTCATTAGCATGAATAAGGAGTAAATCATAATCAGGTTCAATGAATTCATAAAAAGTATACAATCTGGACTGATAATTTACCTCACTGGTAGAAACCCTGGAGTTGGTTTGCATGTGGTAGATGTCCACAAAATTTGGTGTAAATATGAATTTATTTCTGGTGCTGGAATTCGTCATCTGATACACAGAGAAGCTTGATAGAAAGTTTTGGAATGTGCAACACATTCTCGAAGCTTTCGTTGGTGAGTTCAATCCTTCCTTTGCTGGTGACTTCGACAGAAGAGTTGTCCCCCATCATAATAGGAGGACCTTTGCATGCATCCAAAGAATAATATACTACTTTTGAGGCAGCCATGTGATGTGATACTCCTGAATCTATGATCCAAGCATCGAGAGAGGAGTTGATGGCAATCAAGGTATGGCTAGAATTGCCTTTCTTGGAATTCAGATCTTATGGCTTCTTCTTCTTAGCACCCTCCGGGATGCGATCTCCAAGGTTTCTTTGATGAAGTATTTGAGACATCAGATCTATTTTTTTTGCATGCATGTGGATTCCGAATGGAATCCTTTGTGACAGTACGTGCATTTCTCCCCTTTTCTTCCCTTTTCCCTTTTGGATCCGGAGACATCGGTGAAGGGTTTTCTGTACTCTTCCTTCTTCGGATGTGCATGAGATTTCAATTTATAGTTATCTTTAGATTTATGATATTTGTGGCTTCCATATTGCATAGTGAGTGCATGTGCCTTTGGGCCTTTGATTTTTTCAATGTTGATGAGCTTGGTTTTCTCTTGTGTCAGAGATTCGATAAAATCCTCAAGAGAGGGCATCTTCCAGGTGGCTCTTGAGGTGAATATGATAGAATGGAATGTGGATACGAATAAAAAGAATTTAGGACCAATATTGGAGAGAATGGTGAGAACCATTTGTTTCTCCTCCTTCAATTTATCAACCCTGCAAGCTTTGAGTTGCGATAGTAAATCCTTGAATTTTGTAAAGAAATATTGGATATTGCCGAAGATTTTTGGATCCAATGTTAGAAGATACACCTCCAGTATGTGTCCCCTCATCTCATAAATTTTTCCAAATATCCATTCCAAGGTGGTCCAGGCTTCAATGGGAGTCTTATAGGAAGATATATGAAAAAGGAGATCAGGAGAAATAAGACTGCAAATTGTTCTGAGTGCCTCATCCATGCGATTTAAGTACTTGTATTTTTCTATGGATGATGTCGGTTCTGTATCTGTTTTCAAGGTTAAATTGTACAACCCTCTATTTTAGATATGTATGGTTATTTTCTCCTTCCATGCAAAATAGTTGTAAGGTGTAAGAATGAATTCTTTTTGGAAATCCATCTTTCCATTGTCGTCAATCTTTTGTACCTGCAAAAATTTTTGGTGTAGATTTTGCTTAGCGATTCCTCGGCTCTAATACCATGTAAATGTGTTGAAACTGCACATAATAGATCTAGATAAAAAATAATACACACATTTGTAGAGAGAATTTGAGAAAGAAGGAGAAGGAGAGAAAGAATAGAAGAATTCTCATTAACCGTTCTGAATAATGAATAATTTACACATGATATACTCTCTATAGCTCAATGAGTGCAATTGAAGAAGAACCAATGCACCATAGTGGTGTTATAGAGAGATATGGACACACACCAACAATTACAGGAGTGAACTTCCACCTAGTCTAGTCTCTTAGGCAGTTACGGGAGTGAACTTCCACCTAGTTGAGTTAACTAGTCAACTAGTCTTTAGTTAACTGACTGAACAAAGAGTAGTGAGGAGTTAAATCAGGGAATCAAGGCTAATGCACCAGTCTAGTGATGATACCAAGGCAAGGTCGAATTATCATGGAGATCATCTCAATGTTTCATGGTGACAAAACCGATGCAACATCTAAACTCAACTCAAATAGTCAAACTGAACTGTCAACTGAAAGAGAATATTCTCCAGGTGGAATATTCTCCCCTAAAATATAGGAGATTGGATAATGACTAATTATGACTAATAAACAAGGAAAAACCTTAGGAAAAATAAATCCTAGGTGTGTGTGAAGTAACTCCAACAAGAATTAGTACCTTTGGTCCTAACGTTCAATGTAGACCTCCCCCATCTTTGTAGCTTTCCAGGATGTTGGTCTCCTCCCAAAGATGACTTGCAATACCACTTAGACAAACAATGCTACAAATATTCTATCTCTACTCATAAATATTAGGGTTAGATGTAAACCATTATGAATAAATCAAATGAAAATCATAAACACATAATATTTGGGACAAGAAAAAAATTATTTTATTCAGTATGAAGATTAAAAGTTACAACCTTCAGTGGCTGACGCTCCGCGAACTAGGTCGAGGCTCCTCTTAATGTTGCTCCAAACGCATCATCCCAAGGCCTTCTCTCACAATCAACTGATTACTTTAGGGAAATGGAAGCAAGTGTATAGGAGAAAAGGCTAGAGAGGGAATCCTGAGGTCAAATCTCAGAAAGAGCTGCAATATTTGGAATAAGAGGGGGAAGGGATTTTGGCAGAGTTTATCTATTCTAATGCTTGATGTTGGAATGGGACCCCAATACCTCCTTTTATATGACAAAAAGATAGTTATTCGGTTTGGGGAAGGGCTACAATGGGTGAATTAGTTGAGAAACCCTCGATAGCCCGTAAACTCCGCTGAATTCCTTGCAACTTTTTATTTTTTGCAAATTTTAGAGGTAAATGCAGGTTGTTTAGTATTCATCTAGCATATGTACGTAGGTTGTCTAACATGCATCTAGTGTATGTACACGAGAAGTAGTGCATTAGGGTGCGTACATGCTTCAAAAAATGGTTTTTTAAAGAGAGATCCTCGACAATAGTTTGGGAAATTGTGCAAGTAGAAAGGCCAATGTTATGTATGCATAGGTAGGGAATTTCAGGGATGTAATATATTACCCCTAATGTGTGAGGTTAGAAGAGAAACTGATGGCCAAAATACATTACAATATATTTACCAGTGGGAAGGCACAGAGTAGAGTGAGCCTGAGACCAGAGTTCGGGAGGTCGCCATCTGCAAAACACTAATCTCTATGAGGAAATCATACCCATGCTTGGGATGAACTAATCATGGTTGCCAATCAAGTACACTGTAGATACATGTCATAGAAAATTCTATATAAAGTGTAGCCACGCAAAATATTCAATGGATCTACATCTCAAAATCACTCGATGATATTTGAATACAATACAATATGCATTGTCAAGAAGCATCAACGTATGTGGCTAGATATGAGGATTTCATAGCTTCAGAAACAACTTCAAGATCTTCAACTGCTTAGGTAGGAGTACAATACGAGTGTAAGAATCACTACTCTGAGGTCTTCGACATGCTGTCAGAGAAATAATGGAGGTTCTCGATCATCAGGAACATAAATTCATCGATTTTGAATCTAGACTTGACTGGACTCACGGGATGGCTAGCTCATGAAATTCAAGAGAAAAACTGTTGAATGGCCGACTCAGGTTGGGTAAAAATTCCCTTGGAAGAAATCACGAAAGATGATCAAACTCAGACAGCGTAATATTGACATAAGTCTACGATGCAAGAGGCACCATAAACTATCCATATGTTTGTAAGAGTAACCAAATGGAGGAGGACATAACTCTATGTAGTTAGAACATCTTCCTAAGGTCATACTAGATCTCAATGCTTGGAAAACAAATGAAAGGATGTGCTTTTTCTAGGGGCGACTCTTGCTGCCGAAAAAAGAACGTATATTTCCCATCCCTTCTTTTTGTAATATTTGATTTTTTTGTGTTTTTCAAATTTTTAACGAGCTTGAAAAATAATAAAAAAATGCTACATTACAAAGGAGGAACGAGTATCGCGAGAAAGAAAACTGGTTCCAAGCGCATTGAACATATTGATGCTCAAGGCAAGGAGACATGTGCAGGATAAGGACACTTGGGGAAAATTCCTCCATGGGTCAAGGTGTTAGATCACAGAGGCAAAAAGTGTTGCAAGGCTTGTGTATAAGGAATGATTTAAAGGTTCATTTGAGAGCAACATGGAGTCGAAATTAAGCCAAATATGAAAATATGAGACTCACAATGCGATTAAGAATGACACAACAAGACTCATTCCATGTGAATTTTTACGATCCCAGAGAAGGTAAGATCAGTGCTTTTTTCACGTTTAGAGAGTCTGAAAAACATTAAAGAAGACTCCAAGGAGTACCTTTTTCGCAATTAGTCCAATCGGCCTGAAAAATGGTTAAACTTGCACATAAATGACATCTTTTCAAAACTAGTTTAACGAATGTGACAAAGACAATATCACTCGTCTATATTTTCAATTTTAAGAGTCTGTAAAGAGATTAACTATGGAATCACAACCTTTTTCTTGGTTTAGTATCCTTAGCCCGAAAAAGTATAAAATATAACTGAGGAGAACTCTCTCGACGAGACGAATCTCCTGAGGCGTGCCTTTTTCTGGAATAATCTACTGGCTGGAAAAAGGGTTAAGCTCATGCCAAGTAGATGTTCTTCTAGATCAATTTTAACGAGTGTGAAGGAACAAGGTCAATCAACAATATTTTCATATTTAGGGAGTCTGAAAAGAGCTTAACTATGGACTCTAGAGGGGTTCCTTTTTCATAAGTAATCTCCAAGGCTCGAAAAAGAGATAAACCAAGACCAAGGAGAATGTTCCTTTTTTAAAAATTTAGTCCCTAAGGCCCGAAAAAGAGTTAAACTTATGCCTGAAAATACTCTTCTAGTGAACTGAAGTTACTAGACCATACGTTTATTCGTAAAATTAGCCATCCATACCCACAAAGGGATAAAATACCGTCGAACATATGTGTCTTCAAATTTGAGTTTGGAAACTGTGAAGGGAAACAGGATCGCTCAACAATATTTTTATTTTTAGAGAGTCCTCAAGTTTGATTTGAATTTGATTATATCCTGAAAATTTGTCTATGAAAGAAAAGACTTCGCAACTCGCACACTCATTGACAATTTGATCAACAGGGTTGGAAAATTGCCTTTCGGGCAAGATTTGTTCAAATCATGGAAATCCATACAAACACGAATAATTCCCTATTTCTTGTTGATAGGAACCAGGTTTGATACCCATTCCATCAATTTTATGGGGTAGATGAAACAAAATTTGATAATTTTCTCTACTTTAGCCTTTATTGCCTTTGTTTTTCAAGGATTGATCAAGAGAAGCTTCTGTCGGACTGGTTTGACATCAAGATAAGTCGTAATGTTGTGTTCAACAATTCATGGGTTGATGTCTGGCATCTACTCGTAAGACCAGGAAAAATTTCAAAGATGTTCTCCACGATACCAGGGGTTATGGAGATATCGATAGGAATCATTGAAGCAATACTTGCCATGTTTACCTCGACGTATACTCCATGTGTAGACAGAGGGTTAATTGGACAAGGGATATCTACATTCATAGTCAAAACAAACTCTCCCGCCTCTATTCTCATAATCTTGGAAATAAAATAAGATATATGGTGTAGATCATCCCAAGGTCTTTTGGGACCAGTCATTACCTCTAGAATTGCCTCATCATAGGGAAAGACTAAGTCTAATGGGTCCTGAACGATGAGAGAGTCCTGAGCCCAAATAGGTTCAAGAACTAGATCTAGCTCATGTGGGGGAGCCGGATCAGGGTTGGTCGAGGCTTGTTGAACAACATTATACGCAACCTCAGTAGCGGATAAGGGCATGGCCATGCCAAGGTGCCATATCCATTTCATCAAAGCCAATGGGGAAGGTAAAGTCCAAATGTCGTGAAAGTAGCTCATTTTAAAAGATGACACTTGAAAAATGGAAGCCTTCGGCTGGTCAGGGACAATCGAAATAAACCTTAGATCATTGGAAGGAGGTGGATAATCAAAATTTCCCATCAATGACAGAAACAATCTGACACCTAAGTTGACATTTTCTCATTGTGGGCTATCGATCATTGAGACTGTGGAAGCTCCCGATGAAGGGTTAGGATGAGTGAAGGACAAATGGTCTACGATTATAATTCGAACTTCATGAGGAAATCATAGAACTCCAAAAACAATGGCTACAACTACATACATTGCATAAGTCCAACTTCATCCGAACAAAATATTGTAGTCCAGAGGCGCATCGACTATTTCAACCTCTACACACACAATTTTACCCTCCAACTGCATGGGGAAAGAAGGAAGTATACAGTGTGGTCTGAACGATTGACCGTCAAAAGCCGTAAGCAATGTAGGTGATGGAAACATCTTAGGTTGGCCAATGGCCCTCCAACATGCCAATGACATCATGCAAGTCAAGGCATCCTCATCAACCACCATGCGGAAAATGTTTCGTGTCAACAAGTTTTTGTTGTACACCACTAGTATCTGAAAGGCGACATGGTGAGGAAGACAAGGTTTAAGGTTAGTCAGATCAAAAATGATCATCCCTAAGTTACTGGGCTCCACCGCTCCCAAGGAAGACAACAGATCTTTTCTCTGTGAAGGAAAACTCTAGAGAACCTCTAGAGTAGACATTACACAAGGGGTCTGTGCCATATCCTCCATGATATAGTAATTATGAGCGGTCCTCGCATTTGGGTTATGGGAATCCTTTTTGAATGCACCTTTAGGGATGTGATTCATTGTCTCTCTCACTGTATTCTCAATTTGAATAGGATTCAATGGGTTGGAGGCCTCCTTTCCATTCTCAATATATTTCGACGTTCCGTAGTCACAAGTCCTGGTTGATAAATGAGCATCATCGTTCATCATGTAAATTTTCGCAGTCGATTTATTAGGATTAGGTGTGGGGGGTCCCTGATTACCCCTAGGCATGCTCGTGGATGCAAAAGCATGAGCCATATTTTCCCCTTGTGGAAAAGGGTTTGTTAGCACAACAGGTTGTTTTTATGCCAGTATCTTTTGGACTTCTACAATCTGAGGGCATAGGTGGTTTAAGTGGTCGTCCATGCAAATATTACACATAAAATTCACCTTCCTCTTCTCAGGTTTTCCCTCCCCAACATTGTTAGCATCCTTTTTATCACCTTTACCCTTCTTATTCTTTTGTTCCTTCTTTCCTTCGATCTGCTGGTTGGACTTAGGAGTTGTTGATTGCACATTGTGTACATCCGACGTCAAGGTTGCAGGGGCAGTCAAACTAGGAGTCTGGATGGCCACGGTATGTTGAATCGATAATTGTTGTAATTGATTAGACAATAGATCCATGGACTTGCTTTGTGTTGAGCCCAATATTCCATTAGCGTGGGGCCCAGAATTTTGTTTGGCCTTATCGAGAGTAGCTCGTGGTGCATCGGGTAAGATCTCGTAAAGCATGCCAGACTGAGAGTAAATCAGTTCTAGCTATTGGGCTCGCATAATAACCTCTTCCTCATAAAACACCACATACGTTGCTACATCTTTGGACATGCAAAGAGCCAAATACTTCAAGAACCACTCAAGAAAAAACACAGGAGGCACCTTGACCTTAATCAAGTTCTTTCATCCGAGATATGGTCAGCCTTAGTCTGCTCGAAACTGGCCAGCAACTTGGTGTCGACATCGTATCTCACTAGCAACTAGAAGTGGTTCAAGAAAACCATAGTGAGGTCATTAAAATAAGATTACTTTGACCCATCGAGCTCTATTTACAAATTCGTTGCACCCCCTATAAGAGTGCATTGAAAAATGTGCAACTGAACAGAGTCATCTTTCAATGAGTTCGATGAGAACCACAAATGAAAGGTAGTCACATGATCACCTGGATCCTTGCCAGGCTTTCCCTCGAATTTCAGAATGTCAGATGGAAACTTAGTCGGCATGGGGGGACAACGCAGATTGTGATACATCATGTCATTTAACAATATTGAAAAGTATGGAAATGTGGGGTTGCCAAAAAGGGTAGTTTTGGTTGCAAAGTATTTACATGAAAAGAGGGACCTGGATTTTGACTGGCACCAGGTTTCTAGGAAAATTTGGACTGCTGGCCAGGGTTTTGGTAGAAACCATGGCCTTGACCAATAAAATGAAAGTGTGTCTATTATTGCTTCATTGGATCACTCCCGAAGTTAGATGACATAACTTGCGCAGGGATTGCTCCATGTGCAGTGTTCCAACGACCTTGCTTGAGGATGCCCCCAATCGATCCTCTTAGCATAGGTACTAAACCTTTCCCATGGTTCCATTAAGTATGGAAGGGGTTTCCCCTGACCGACATCCCCTGTGAGGGAAACAAGCCCTACCAAGGATTCCAAAGACCTTGTGTGGAGTATACTCCTGTCATTGATCCCTGTGAAGGAATGGCACCTTGCACAGGGTTTTGTTGACTAAATATGGGGTTGCCCCCAGTCGAGAAGGAAGACAAAGAAAAAGTGTTGTTTCCAAACGCACCAAACAAAAAGAACAACATTGATCCCACTAGTGTTGTGTAAGATGAAAGTCCCAAACTGCCTCCACTGAACAAACTTTAATTAGCGTTAGGCCTGATCGGATGCTGAAAAGCACCAACGAGTGAAGGATACAAAGGAGGTATATGACCCCCACTGTAATGAATAGCATTGAAAGAGGCAGTAGTGGCCATGACTAATCCTTGCAAGGGAGCGTTAGAACTCCCTGCCCCCAGACCCATGGTTTGTAAAGTATAGTAAGTAATAATTGAAGTTGATTCAAAGCCGAGCATCTCATATGAGAAGGGAGCGTCTGTCGCGTTTTGAGTGAATGAAACAGTGGTCGAAGCTGTCAAAGGAACCGATCCACTGCCTGAGTCATGGGTGTTGGGAAAAATTTCGTTCTAACAGGTGGAGGTGGGGTAGGAGGTACAATTCCCCCTCTAGTGGTAGTCGTAATGGGAGTACAAGGACTCCCTAAAGAAGTAGCAGTGTTTTCTTCCATCACCGCTCATCGAATAAACTGGGGGGGGGTGGACTATCTGAATT
>JASDQU010815336.1:17066-31758 GCA_032191745.1 Picea mariana
TTTTTTTTTTTTTTTTCAATGCTTGAAATAGGAGAAAGAGAAAACAAAAACCAAGATTGACAAAGACCCTAGGCAGACTGCGTAAATGCAAGGATTCAAAAAGAAACCAAAGGAGGATCTAAAACTTGAAATTTCACTCTAAACCTCTAGGGAAAACAAAAGAAAATCAAGAAAAAAAATTGAAAACGAATCTTTAAACCAAGCTAAGGCCAATAACACAGACTCTGTAAAATCTAAGAAATCTCTGATAAGCCTAAAGCTTATGTTAGGAAAGAGAAAACTTCTCTTTTTAAAAAAACACTTTCAGGACACAGAGACGCACATTGTTGCACCAACATCCTTCGTATGTATGCGGGATGTCTACTGTGGATACTACGTATGTACGTGGGCTAAGCCAAATTAGAGTGCATACACCTCTGATATTTTTCAAAAATAAAAAGACTAGGTAGAATGTCCAGGAAGGGAAAGATGGTAGGCACCTTGCAAGTGACCAGAGATCCTTAAAAGGCTCATTGGACTTGATAAAAAACTCAAAAGGGAATAAAGAAGCCAATAAAAACCAAAAAACCTCTCTCTAAAACCCTAGAGAGACTCCTCAGTGGAGTCGCCAATTCTTCTAGCAGGGAAAATCCCCCTATTACTATACTAGGGTCAAAGTACAGGCAGAGCTATGATCTCCCTTAAAAGATAATCCTATTCTAAACTACTCCAAACACTCTAAATAGATGAAAAAAAAGAGATAGGAAAGTAGGTCATAAGTAGTACCTTTGGTCCTAACATTCGATGTAGACCTCATTCGTCTTTGTAGATTTCTAGGATGATGGTCTCCTCCCAAAGCTGACCTGGAAGACCACTTAGACAAAAAATGCTACAAATATTTTATCTCTACTCATCAAGATTAGGGTTAGATATAAACCATTATGCATAAATCAAATTAAAATAATAAACACATGATATTTGAGAGAAGAAAATGATTCTTTTATTCAATATGAATATTAAAAGTTACAACCTTCAGCGGTTGACGCTCCATGAACCAGGTTTGGGCTCCTCTTAATGTTGCTCCAAATGCATCATCCCAAGGCATTATCTCACAACCAACTGATCAATTTAGGGAAAGGGAAGGGAGTGTATAGGAGAAAGGGCTAGAGAGGGAATACTGAGGCCAAATGTCAAAAAGGGTTGCAAAATTTGGAATAAGAGGGTGATCCAAAAAGATATTTTAAATGACAATGGTTGAGTTATTTTGCGTGAGTTAATTTACCATTTAGGAAACTAATGAAAGAGGAAGAATGAAATAGGAAACATGAAATCCATAAGATAATATACAGATCTGAACATAAGCATGAAGAACAAAAAACCATAAACACCAAAGTGATAACAGAGTTCGACAATCAGGCCTACGTCTCTGGGCCTTTGTCTCAATGTGTGAGGCTTTCTTATTTATGTTCAAAGCTTTAAACGTACATCACAATAGTGCTAAAAAGGTTACAAACTAATCTGGTCTTGTTCTACCAGATCTATAGAACCCAAAAACACTGACGGCACTGAAAACAGATGAACGGAGCTCCTAGAAATGGCCCGCAAAGGTGCTCTCCTCAATGGCTTCGCTGCATAAAAATGGCTTTGGCTCAACAATCCTTTTTCATAAACCTATTCTAAACCTCCCTCCTTGGCTTCAAGAGCCTTTGGTTTATATAGACCTAAAGTGGGTAACAACATCCCAACTTCTCCCCAAGATCTGGCCTCAAAAAGGGCCCAATATCCCCCAAAATTGGATTAAATCTCTCAATTCTGTTGAAAAAATCAATTAAAACTCTTAATATAAAGTATAAAAACCCACTTTGTGCATAAATTAGGGGTGCAGCCCCTTTTTCCGCACTCTTGGTCACCTGGGCGCACTCCATGTGGCCAAGCACTGAGTGCTGGAGAATTATCCCCATGGATTCCTGGCCCTCGGTCACTTGATTGCCATGTGCCCTGTCCTTGTACACCCACGTGCCATAACTGTTTAAGCCCCCCATCGTTTTAGCCTACGATTATGCACCTAGTCGGTGAGATAGCCTTGTCGACTGATGCTAACCCCAAATCTAGGTGATAGACTGAGTCATATGGCATGGTCATATTACATATGTGCCAGGGCTATAGGCCAACACATATCCACGCCAAGAGTTAACATCCAAGTCCTATACAAAGGTTGTATGGTAGCACATAGGGCTAGGGCTAGGCCCCAACCCTTTTAATCCACCTGAAATACAAACCTATCACTTTAATTAAAATTTTTACACTATAGTATTCAAGGAACACCACGGGCGGGTTGGCTAGCCCAGCCCTGCCAAAGCTCTTCCCCCCTGCCTGGAGGTCGCGGGTTCAAACCTGGTAGAGTCCAAACAATTTTGCCAATGAAAATGACCAATGGATGGGTACCACATGGCAACCCATGGTTGGGCCACGTGGCACCACGCTATTCATTGGATATACACCATGTCTGAACCCTCAATTTGACCACCTGTCATACCCAGTCAACACATCTGCCCAATCAGCACAATTGCCACGTCAGCACACTGTACCTACCATTGTACCTTGCCACATCAGCCTATGCCACGTGTCACCCTTGCAGTGGTGCCACATGTCAAACTCTGATTGGTCCACTTGTACCTAACCACGTTAGCACCACGTACCCTACCACATCAGTTGTACAACTATACGGCCTGTATATTTAGTTGCCACGTGCCACTATACGGACTGTATAGTCATCAAATTTTGCATGTTTGGAGAAATGAATAGACTGCAATATCTTGGTAATACAATGTTCGTTTGAGCCCGTTCAAGTTGTGTTGGTTTCATATCGATGAGGCCTACACACATGTCCATTTTGAATCCATTCCGAGCAATTTCATATTTAGGCCTTCCTAGACCCATTTTCGTCCCGAGATCCAATTCTAGATCAGAGGGGGAAGGGATTTTGGCAGAGTTTTTCTGTTCTAGTTCTTGATGTTGGAATGAGACGCCAAGAGCTCCTTTTATATGACAAAAGGATAGTTATTAGGTTTGGGGACGAGCTACAACGGGTGAATTTTTTGGGAAACCCTCGATAGCCTTGAAACTTTTTATTTTTTGCAAATTTTGAAGGTAAACATGGGTTGTTTAGTATGCAGCTAGCATATGTACATGGGATGTCTATCATGCAGCTAGTGTATGCACGTGGGCAGTAGTGCAGCATAGCGCATACATGCTCCACAAGATGTTTTTTTTTAAAGAAAGATCCTCAACAGTAGTTTGGAAAATTGTGCAAGTAGAAAGGCCAATGCCATGTATGCATAGGTAGGGAATTTTAGGGATATAACAGAAGGTTATTCATACATATTTATTCTATATTACGAGAACAATTTTTGGAAAATAAATCTTCTCCTTTTGGTGGTAGATATATTATTCTTGTAGGTGACCTTGGTCAACTGCCTCTTGTCAGAGATAAGCGTTTGTATGCAGTAATACAACAGGGATAGTTTTATGGCAAATATTCAACATTGTTGTCACATTAGATACAATATTCTGGAAGGAAGGACATGATCTGAAACAATATTATTTTCGTAATCTGTTAATGAACATAAGAAATGCATAACCCGTTTTTGATGAATTGGAGCTTCTTATGTCACAGGTTGGTATGGAATTTCCTAATGAGGAAAGGAGTTTATATAATTCATCATTTCACTTGTTCCCAACAAACAATGTGGTCAACTTACATAATAGGAAGATGTTGAAATCACTAAATTATCCAATTGCATGATGTGTTGATGAACATACACGATGAACATAAATTGTTGGTGTTGATGATGATCAATTGGAACGTGAAGTTATCTTATGCCCTGGACAATGTGTCATGTTGACATGTAACTTGTGGGTTGAATATGGCTTACTAGTGAATGTTGCTCTTGGTTATATTAAGAATACATTCTTATGTCTAGCTCAAATCTGCCTCAACTTCCAATGTACACAACTTTTTTTGTTGATAAGTACATTGGTGTTCCTTTTGACCCAATAAATCCAAACATTGTACCAATCACACCAGTTACAAGAGGAAATCGTAAACAAATTACTCTGAAGATGGCATGGGCCCTTACTATTGATTAATCACAGGAGTTGACTTTAGAACATGCAACAATTGATATTGGAAAGAAAGAACAACAATGTTTGACCTTCACATCCATATCAAGAGTCAAATCAATAGATGGTTTATGCATATCTCCACCTTTCTCTTTTGAGAGTTATGCAAAAATGAAAAATAGTGCATATGTTACAATTAGGAAAAAAGAAGAGGAACGACTAAAGTCTGTATCATTGTAACATCCAATTTAAATATTTTCACTCTAGATAGAATGACTATGTTAAGTTCTTATGTACCCACTAGGTACAATAACCTAAATGGCAGGTTTAAACATCTAAAGGCTACACTTAAGCCTACTAGAAAGAGTCTCTAAACCCTTCACTGAACCTATTAAATTCATAAATTGTCTTGAACACAGGTTTAAAAAACTTGAAGGATTATGTTTTCTGAGTTTCTTTGGCTTACAATTTGTTCACTGGTGTGTCATTAGTCCTCTTTTCATATCCACTTTCATATTCTATCCTTCATTCTTTGACTAATACTATAGACACCTTCATACCAACCACAATATAATCATAAGACTAAGTTATAAAACCTTAATCTATTCTTTGTTTAAACACATACGAGTTTCATATAAAAACAAAACAAACCTTAGACAGGGTAAGCCCCTTATCCTCTGTGCATTCCACCATATGACTCTAGTCTTTGAACCATAGGTAAGTTCTTTAAACAATACAATCATCAGATTTGAAATAAGTCAAAACAAAAGTTTAGAACTGCGTCGGTTCCATCCTAACCTGTAACTTTTGTGCATGTATCATCATCGATGTTGATACGAATCATTTGATCGTGGATCGAATTTCAAACATGAAAACTAAACTCAATTTGAATTGAACTTTTGGTCCCGAACCTTTGCACCAATCCTCGATCAATTCTTCACGTCGATCACGATTTTCACCGTAGATCTAACCCTTGCCAATGATAAATGATTCCAAATCGATCCTTCCTCCTTTGACTTCGTTGGGGTTTGACTCCTTCGAATCGAAGGTTGTTACAAACTCTGGATTACATCCAATGGTACCTGTAACTCTTCATTGGTTCATTTGTTATTCACTGGTTATGTGCAGTATCGCCAATATATTGATTCAGTTAGGATCATTGACCGTTTCACTGGTCAATGATCATGAATATAGCCTCAATTTCCTTCTCTCAACATCGTTTTAATACCACAAAGAAATTGTTTTGCACCCATTCCATCGATTTATAAATCCCCAAACCTTTAGAAGGTATTCCGACCCTTCTATTACCTTAATCTCTTTTGGATCAATATCCACTATTGGAGTGAAACATTACTAATTCCAGAGTTCAATACATTCAATAACAACTAAACGAATAAAATCATGAATACACAGTATTATGGCGACATGTTTCTTTTCATTAACAAAATTGTACATAAATAACTTACTCAGACTCTGGTCTCTTTCCTTGGCCTGATTCACATTCATTTGGCCTCCCTTAATGCCTTTGAGACTTACCACTTTTGTACAAAAGGATTCTGTAACCATTTTTGGTTCAGATCCATAATCTGCTCAAGCATATCCTAAAGATCCTCTAGATCCATAAAATATTCAACCAATCCTAATCTAATATTTACAATCCCTATGAGATCTAAAATCTCCTAAGATCTCTCAATCTTCATCCTCTCATGTTCTCACATATTCGAGAACAATTACATCTTAATCCTCACACACATTATATTTCAAATTGATAAAAACATATGAAAACACATTAAATCATGCTTATGGAACCTAAATAAAAGACTCCCTAGATTGACCAAATATACAATGAGTTTTGGAGCAGGATGCTCCTTCCTCAAGTTCATTTTTTTGTCCTTTGATTTTAGTTTTCTTGAAATAATCCTTTGTTAGTGTATTTTTCAAAACATGCAAACGTTCATTAAATTCATATTACTATTTGAAATAAAAATAAAATAAAAAATCATCATTATTCAAGTTAGTCTATTTTTGTATTTTAGTGGGACTTCTTATTGTACATTTCTTTACTACTAACGACTTTTCCCAACATTTTAAAGATTCAAAGAATGAATTTTTTATTTTATGCATTTAGTTTTGCTTGCTACATCGTCTATTTGGGATGAACAACAATTGTTGTCTGATTTGATGGATTGTATTTGTATTTGGGATCATCTTTTTGGGGAAAGAAATTGTTCCTTCTATTTTTCATTTTGGACGGATTTTTTTTCAATATTTATTTCATACTCTATATCCTCACTGCGAACGGAGAATATCTTTCTCCCATACAAAATATTATAACTTTCTACTTTTGTTTGCATACTTGTAAACATTTCATTTAAATAAAGACTTGTTTTTTAGTCATTTAGTTTTTCTTGGAACATTTTTTTAAAGGGATCAATATAAAATTGTTGTAATCATATTTTTTTATGAATGAATGTGAAGTTATGTTTTTTTTTTCTTAGGCATACTAAATATTTTTTCTTGTTTATTGTTTTTTTTAACATACAGTTATGGATAATGAAAATGCATCTAAGTTTATTTCAGCATTACATGATATCACATCTCAAGAACAATTTCTTATTGGTATTCAAGATCTGATCAGTAGAAGAACTGGAATTCATACGCACCTTTTCCATGATACTTTGCAATGTTTAGCTAAATTGAAGGAAATGGTTCGTGCATTTTGACATGTTTTTGACAGGCAAGATGGCAGAAAGATATGCAGAGAATGGCTCCAAAGGCAAAGGGATCAATTTAATGTTGATGTTAATTGGTGTTGTAGTTGCCATAAGTTTGGTTGTATTTTGGAATAATTTATGTTATGTTCACCTTTTAAGAGAGTTTTAAAATTGTTGGATTTTGGATACTATATTTTATGTACTTAAAACCTTCACATTTTTCAATTAAAATTTATTTTTCTTTAATGAAAGCGACAACAGATATTATCATATTGTTCATAAGTCTACCTATGCAATAATTATTGTCCATATGTTGAAATGTCATATATTTATTCAAATGTCTACACCAAACATAACCTTTATTAGCCTTCAAATGTTCATATGTGTCATTGAAAACAACTTAATCAATTTATTACTTTTTAATTGTCATAGTATAATTTATATGAAATTTTTTATTCTTTCACATGTGTGAACAATACATTATTTTCATTCATGTTATTTATCTTTTTACATTATAATTGTCTCAATATGGAAAAATATAAAAATTTACCTCTAAATTAATGAATGTTAAACATAATCTCATGGATTTATAATATTTTATTTTATGTGAACATCTCGGAGGTCTAAAATATTGATGTCAACCTCATAAAATTGGTATTGTCCATAATTGGTCATCTGACATACATTTTTTAGTACACTGCAAGACCAACTTCAAACATGTCTTTTTTTTTCTTGTCAAAGCTCTCAAATAATATTTAGTTAATGACAATCAATTTTTTGTTTTTAAATAACAACAATTTTCTTTACCCAAGTATATACTTCTTCATTACACAATATAACGCTTAAGAAAATAAATATATTTATATAACCCTCAATGTATTAATACATCAATATTTTAATACCCCATCGTACTAAATCATTATTAATGTATTTTTTCTAATGTATTATTGTATTAATATTTTAATGTACATTTTTAAGAATGTGTTATTAATTTCTTTATACTTTATTAATATATGGATGTTTTATTAATACATTAATGATTATATTATAAAATGTATAAATGTATTTTTACATTGACAGTTATATCTTAAAATGTATAAATGTATCTTTACTAATTAATTATTATTCATACATTACATTATAGATTATTGTTTTAATACTTTTGTTTATTAAACACATTATTGTTTTCCATAATTTAATACTTTAACACATTAATGTCTTTATTAAATTTATATAATCCTTAATGAAAGGCATAAAATTATAAAACCCTCAAGGAAAAGCTTAAATTTATACAACCTTGCATGTAATGTTGCAATGTCACTAAATCTGGTATTTCATTCCATTCACATCACAATGTAACGTTCATGCAAAAACCTTGTTCTATTACAAAACTCTTCCCTTTGTCACATTGCAACGAACTTTGTAACATCTCAATTATATATATTAATTTCTATAATTCTTAATGAAAGCCATAAATTTATAAAACCCTCAAGGAAAATCTTAAATTTATATGGCCCTGCATGTAATGTTGCAATGTCACTAAATCTTGTATTTCATTCCATGCACATCACAATGTGATGTTAATGAAAAAACCTTGTTCTGTTACAAAACTCTTCCCTTTGTCACATTGCAATGAACTTCGTAATGTCTCAATTTTATACATTATTTTTTATAATCCTTAATGAAAGCCATAAATTTATAAAACCCTCAAGGAAAAACTTAAATTTATACAACCCTGCTTGTAATGTTGCAATGTCACTAAATCTTGTATTTCATTCCATGCACATCACAATGTGACGTTCATGAAAAAACCTTGTTATGTAACAAAAATCTTCCCTTTGTCACATTGCAATGAACTTTGTAACATCTCTATTTTATATATTAATTTCTATTTAATCCTTAATCAAAGCCATATATTTATAAAACCCTTAAGGAAAAGCTTAATTTTATACAACCCTGCATGTAATGTTGCAATGCCATTAAATCTTGTATTTCATTCCATGCACATCACAATGTAACGTTCCTGCAAAAACCTTCTTATGTTACAAAACTCTTCCCTTTGTCACATTCCAATGAACTTCATAATGTCTCAATTTTATGTACATAGAGATGATGTTGGTACATAAAGATGATGTTGTTATGTATTGTTGTGTGACGTTCATACAAAAATCTTGTTATGTTTCAATTAATGTATTGTTGCGTGACGTTCATGTTTATACCTTGTTATGTTACAAAACTCTTTCCTTTCTGACATTTCAATTAATCTATGGTTGCATGGCGTTCATGCAAAAAACCTTTTTATGTTACAAAACTATTCCATTTGTCACATTGCAACGAACTTCATAACGTCTCAATCTTACGCACATAGAGATGGTGTTGCTATGTGATGAAACATAGCATCACGGTGACATATACACACATATCATCAAATATCAATGTGATGTTCATGCTTATACCTTGTTATGTTACTGGATTTTTACTTTTGTCACATTTCCACGAACTTTGTAACCTCACAATACTATACACATTGTCCCCACAATCACTATGTGTCATATACACACATCTTCTCACATCACAATGTCACAAACATTTCAAAACATTGGAATGTGATGAATGTCTAATTAATATACTCCAGTAATACATTACACTATATAATAATGTTTAACTACATTATTTATACATTACATTAATATTTTAATTATTTAATACATTCATGCTTTAATACATTAATGTATTTAAATTTTAATGAGTTAATTAATATACAATTAAAGTATTATTTAATTAATATTATTACCTCAATGTATTAAAACATTATTAATATTTTAATGTACTTATCTAAACAAGTATTATTAATGTCTTTTTACTTTGTTGATGTACTACTGATACTTTATACTTTATTCATGTATAGATATGTTATTAATATATTAATTAATAATACATTAATAATATACTTTATTGGTGTATGAATAATGTTTTACTGTATTAATACTTAAATATAATAATGTTATACTTTTATGTATTTATTCCATAATGTATTATAAATGTAATTTTACTTTAATGTATTAATTTATTATTGTTTTTTGGTTTACTTTAAAGGTTTATTAATAAACTTTATTAATAGTTTTTTTTCCAACAAGAAAATTTCCCTTTATATATCTATATAAATAAATTCACATTACAGTTATATCACCGATATTTAGGCTCTCTGGCCACTTCCTACTACTCAGAAAAAGACCTTTTCTGAAAAGTCAAAATACAAAAAAACTTAGCACATAGTCATATAAGTCCACTTCCATAGACAAGATACAAAATATAACTTATTGTCCATAACAATCTCGCTATCACCGATAGAATTCAAACTGAAGAAAAGAGACCAAGCATGTTTAAAAAATATTGATTATGATGGAAGGCCCCTCTCTACCCTCGTTCCAGGTATTGTACACAAGCTTCCCTTCTGGACTGTTTAGAGCCAATTTTGATTGTGAATCTGCCTCCATATTTAGTTCCCTATAGATGTGTGTGAATAATATTTCTTTAAAAGCTGATTTCAACGAACTTATTCCATCCATCCAACCTATAAATGAGGCGACTTGCAACTTGCCTCTCTCCTTTATCCAATCTATGATGATCTTTGAGTCACCAATGACCTGGATCACTTCAAGGTTGTGCCTCTGTGCAAGATAAAGCGTCGCCCATGCACCAATCAGTTCTGCTCTTGTATTAGTCCTCTAGCCATAGTTGAAAGTCCACTTGATCTCCCTTTGAGAACTAGTCTTGATTATTCCACCTGCACCACTCTCGTGTGCCCTGGGAAGAGCAGCTCCATCAAACCAGCATACAAATGTAGTCATAATGCGCAGTGGTTGTATAATCCTCTTCTTGAATTTTTTTACCTCCACCAGAGGCAACAAAGATTTGACCTTAGTTGTCACCGAGAAAACCAATGCTAACTAGGTTTCATTCTAACCACAATACACAACAAACAATAGACAGGAGATTTGTGAAAGATGTATCCTTTTTGAGCCAACTCTCATAGTTGGATCTGAGGCAGTCTCCTTCCCAAGTGGACTGAATATTTAGTTATGAGAATATTCATTTCCATGCCTCCCGACTAAAACGACCAGAAACAAAAAGATGATTAACAGACTTAGCTTCCTCATGACATAAAACACAGATTTTTGGCCCCACCCACCCCTTCCTATGAATATTATCCCAGGTAAGGATCCAATTCTCCAGGGATAACCAAAGAAAGAGCTGAATTTTTGGATTGAGATCCCATTTCCAAAGGAACCCGTGCCAGGCCTCCACCGGATTGGGCCAAACAATTTTAGTAAGAGCAAGGTATATATTTTGTGTTGATATACTACCCGAAGAGTCACCACCCACCCAACAAATCTCATCATTTTTGTTACGTAAATGAATCCCTGCACAACACAATCCTTTCCGAAAATCCTTCCATTCAACAGTAAGTCCTCAACAAGGCCAAGATCTACCCTCGATTTCCAGTAGGAGTTATTTAATCCTGCCCTTTTGATTCCTCGTGCTTGGTAAAGATATAAGACAAAGTTCTTTCTCAACTCCACTCTTAGATGTTCGGATAGAAAATATAAATTCCCCTCACCAAAAATGCGATCAAGATCGACTTGAACACAGTGCCCAGAGCCTACTTTCCATCCAAGCCAGTGAGTTAGAAGATGTGAATATTTTAGCAAGCTCTTCCAAGTCTGAGACGTTGAAGGATTGAAAGATGAAGCTTCCCGAAACCAAGTGGTAATTGAGCTATTTGGAATATATTTGTCTTTGACAACTTTGCTCCATATCCCATCCTTTGTTAATACTCCCCATAGAGTATTAGCAACCAAAGCCTTGTTAAAAAAGTGTATATTCTAAATGCCCCAACCTCCCAGGTGCTTTGGTCTCACTAAAAGAATCCAGCTACAAAGGTGAATATAATACCTATCCTCTAACCAAGACCATAGGAATTTAAACATCAAAATACAGATTTTATGTAAAATACAATTTGGAATTGCTGCCAATGCCATCTAGTAAATATCTTGACCCTCTAGCACCAATTTTACAAGTGTACAACATCCTGCAAGAGACAACCATCTATTACACCACCACCCGATCCGATCTTGAAATTTTGTGAGAAGCCAATGCCAATCCTCAGGTTTGTATGCTTTTTCCTTTAGATAATAGCCAAGATACTGAAAACCTTTGGCCAGTTCCTCAAATCCATAAGGAAAAAGTGCCTTAAATCTTTCAAGCTCATTGTCATGTATTCCAGAGTGATAAAATATAGATTTTGACCAGTTAATACAAAAACCCAAAGCTCTGTAAAAAGATATTAAAATATTTTTTATCTCAATCCACTCATCCACCGAAGCCTTAGTCATAATTAAAACATCGTCAACAAAGAACACTTGCAATATCTTGACTAGTCTTGAAACCTTGACCCCTGTAAGCTTCCCCTCACCCAAACCTTTCTTCAGAAGATGGTTAAGGCCTTCCATAACAAGAATAAATAACAGGGGTGAAAGAGGACACCCCTGACGCAAGCCTCTTCCACTTTTGAACACCTTAGAACTCTCCCCATTGATCAAGATCGCAAAATTTGCACTGGTCACACATCCAAGGATCCAATTTGTAAAGTTAATGCTAAAAGACGACTAGATCAGAATCAAGTGAAGGAAGTCCTAATTTATGTTGTCATAAGATTTCTTGATATCTAACTTCAGAATGAGTGATTTTGACTTCTTATCCTTTATACTGTGGATACATTCTTGTGGTGTACCAATCGCATCCAAAATCTTCTTCCCTTTGAGAAAACTTAATTGTTCCTCCCACAAAGACCGATACATGATATGTTTCATCCTATTCGTTATGATCTTAGTAATCATATTTTAGTAGAGCTTGCACAAGGCTATCGGTCTGTAATCTCCGAGGGAACTAGGTTTATTAACCTTTGGAATCAAAGTTAAAAATGTAGCATTTAAAGAATTTTTAACTCCGCCCCGCAAGCTTGAGTCCTCCACCAACTCCACCAACTCCACCAAATCATTTCCCATAAGATCAAAGAAATGAAGGTAAAACTCTACTGTCCACCCATCAGGCCCCGGGCTTTTATCTTTGGAAAAATATTTAAGGACCTCCATAGCTCCTGCTTAGTACATGGTCTTTCCAAAAAATCTGTGTCCTCTGCATTAACCAAACAACCGAAGAGACCAGTTGTATTCACCTATTCTTCAATGTACTCCTCTTCTGATTTGCTATAGAAATCCTTAAAGTATTTTACTGCTTCAGTTTTTATGGCCTCCACACCAGTGTGAACCTGTCCTTCATCATCACAAATCTCCTAGATTTGTTTTTTGTTCCGCCTATAACTGGCAAAATTATGAAAAAAGTTTTTATTTTTGTCACCCATCTTTAACCACACCGCTCTGCTCCTAAGTCTCCATTTTCCCTCTTCTTCTTTGAGTAATTTGTCCCTCTCTGACTCCAAGAGCTTGATATTATACTCTCTAGCAATCGAGCCTAGTTCTCGTGCATCATGTAGAAGATGACCAGTCAATAACTCTTCAAGACACTTTAATTTTTCCTCCTGAATTCTAATATGCTCTTTAAAGATTCAATTGAAAACTTTATTAATAGTTTATTAATGTATAGATGCTTTATAGATATAATAATTAATAATACTTTAATATTTTAATAATTTATTCATACTTTATCAATATATTAATTAAAGTATTAACAAATACTTTAATGACTAATATTTAAATGTATTTTTATTAATTAAGCAATACATTGCATTCTATAATGTTTTAATACTTTAATTTATAAGTATGGTGATCTTGGAAAGCTTCTCTTAATGTTTTTCTAGCACAGAAACATAATTCTAAAGAATCACAAGTAATCACTTACCCTCTTAAGATCCTTAGTGGATGTTAATCACGATCATGATCATTAATATTTAAATTATTTAATATATTTAATACTTAAACATATTAATGTATTTATTATTTTATATATTTATCTATATATGATTAATGTATTTTTTAAATAATGCATTAATCTATTATAATTATCTTAATATGTTTATCCTCTACTGTATTATAAATCTATTTTTAATAACTAATGTATCAATGTATTTAGCACACCAAATTGGTGTATGATACCCCCTTGTTTGTGGGACAAGGGATCCCCCTCTACCCAACGATTTGACTGGTAAAGTCTACGAAGGTATACATACCCTAACCCCCTCTGGATTTGAACCTGTGACCTCTTAGGAGGAAACACATGTTCTTAACCATTAGGCCCACTCAGGCTATATATTCTATAATGTCTTAATATTTTAACTTATAAATAAAATTAATGTTTAAATTAAACTACATTTAATAGTTGAACACATTAATGTATTTATTATTTTATATATGATTTATGTATTATTTAAATAATGCATTAATCTATTCTAAGTATATATGCTTATGGTATATTGTATTTATCCTATAAAGTATACAAACTTTAGTGGACCTAATGGTTAAGAATATGTGTTTCCTCCTAAGAGCTTACAAGTTCAAATCCAAAAGGAGGTAGAGTGTGTATACCTCCTTTAAAATTAATATTTCTCCGTTGTTTTGAAATTAATATTTCTCCGCGGTTTGGAACGGGCATGCTAGATCTTTTTTTTTTTTTAAGTTTCTTCTAAGATTATATATCTAGGGTTTTCAATGCCAATAATATATTTTTATTTTTTTAAGGAGATATTTTATTTCTAAGATTATATATCTAGGGTTTTGAACAAGAATAATACTTCTTTGTTTATTTATTTTTTAGGAGATATTTTATTTCTAAGATTATATATCTAGGGTTTTGAACAG
>JASDQU010815336.1:31858-57265 GCA_032191745.1 Picea mariana
AAGATGTAATCAACCCTAATCTAGAAGATCAAAATTATCTATATGTTTTGCCAAGTGTAAAGAAAAAAATAAGCATTGCTAAGATAAGAACAAATTCTCAGACCTGTTGGCAGATAGTCGAAAAGGACTTGCATAAACTAGTCTTGAAATCCCAAGCCTGTTAGAAAATTGGGGGCAGCACTAATTATGCCTTCCTTACCCTCATCCCTAAGGAAATGGGAGCCAAAGCCTTCAACAGATTTCGCCCTATCTCTCTTTGCAATATTGGTTACAAGCTGATAACAAAGGTGATAGCCAGCAGATTGAAAAGTTTACTCCCTTCTATTATCCCTGAGAATCAAGGGGGATTTGTTCAGGGGAGACAGATCGGGGACAACTTCATCTTAGTTCAAGAGGTGATACACTCAAGTCTTCTTCAAAAAGAAAATGGCATGGTTGTCAAGCTTGATCTCACAAACGCCTTTGATCGTGTCAGACATAGCTTTCTTTTTTACGTTATGCACAAATTTGGATTTGGGAACAACTTCATCAACTGGATTCGGTCTTGTATCTCTGAACCTTGGATTTCTCCTTTAGTGAATGGGCGAGCAGTAGCTTTCTTCAAAGCCTCAAGAGGGCTCTGACAGGGGTGCCCCCTTTCCCCCCTCCTCTTCGTCCTCCAAGCTTCTATTTTAAGCTTTTATTTGGAAAAAAAGCAGGCAGAACAAGAGATAATGGGCTTGAACATTTCAAGAGGAGTCAAAAATATTAACCACACGTTGTTCGCCGACGATTCTCTATTACTGGGTGCAACCAATTTGATTTCAACCTCTCGCTTCAAAGGAGTGTTGGATGATTACTATGCAGCAACGGGAAGTATCCTAAATAAAGGGAAATGCCATATTTACTATTGGAATGTTCCTGGCAACACTCTCAATGCCATCTTCAGATGCTTGGGCTTTGCAGCCTCTTCCAACTGGTCCTCTTTCAAGTACCTAGGACTTCCAATTTTCCAAAAGGCAGCCTTTAGCAGAGATTGGATCCCTCTTCTAGATCACTTCAAGCTCAAGATTCAGGCTTGGGGCTTCTCTTAGCTCAATCATGTTGGCAAAACAATGCTTATTAAGGCTGTCCTCAACAGTCTCCTAATCTTTCAATTTTCTGCCATGTTGGCTCCAGCTTGTATCCTCAAGAAAATGGAAGATTACATTACCAATTTCTTCTGGAAAGGAGGTAAACAAAACGAAAAGAAAATCCCCTTGGTAAGCTGGGACAAAATCACCAAGCCCTTGCTGGAAGGCGGTATGAATTTTAAATATCTCAGCGTTCAAAATGTTGCAATGGGAGCCAATCAAGTCTGGAAAATAATCGCTCCAAAGCCTCGCTAGGCGCAAACTACTATATGGAAAAAATACTTCAGGGGTCAAAGAAAACGTTGCCTCGACAACTCCCCTTCCAAAAACCGGATCACACCTCCTCAAGCTCTGTGTTAAAGTTGTCCCTTTGATAAATCTCATGCGTTTTGGATTCCGGGCAATGGAAAACTTATTAAAATCTGGGAAGACAGCATCATGGATCATCCCCCACTCACCGAAATAAGTTCATTGTGCGTGCTTTGAGCTTGGATGGACAACGCGGGCTTCATCATGCTTTGGGATATCTCATGCTGGGAAGACTCCAATTGGATTGGTTGGAAGATGCTCCAGGTGCCTTTGGAGCTGAAGCAGGACAGTGAAACGCTTCTCAACTACCTGAAGGGCATGGCCCTAATCCACGCCAGGAGACAAGATAAACGCGGTTGGGGCTCCCAATCGGGTAGCTACACAGTGGCTCTAGGCTATGAAAAATTGATGAAACAGCCTCACGTCCCTCCTAACCCTGCGACTTGGAAGGGGCTTTGGAGCCACAAAACAATTCCTAAAATAGATTTCTTCTGCTGGCTCATGTGTCACAATAGAATTCTGACAGGGGATCGCTTGAAGAAAAGAGGTATTCATGGGCCCTCTCGATGCATAATGTGCCTCAAAAATGAAGAGAACCTTAGTCACTTAATGTTGGATTGTAAGTTTGCTTGAGAGATCTAGAACGAGGCTCTGGAGCCCTGGAGTAACGCTCTTACCTATCCCACCTCCATTGTTGAGCTATTTTCTACCTCGTTGAGTACTTCCAAAAAAAGAAAGCTTCAAGGTGGTCTAGCACTCCCTGCCAAAAATTATTTGTTGGCAAATTTGGCTCGAAAAGAACAAGAGAATTTTCAGACTTCAAGTGTAGGAGGTGAAGCTTGTCTCAGCCAAAATCAAACATCAACTAAAGGAAAGCCTAGGCATCTAGCTTGAGGTAACCAATTTAAGCCAACAGGAAATTGATTGGGGAGAAAGGTTGGGCCTCCAGTTTGAACAAGTGGCGAGACAAAGCAAGCCAAGTAAAGATTGGCAAATTCGACTCAGCGTAAAAGACTTTTCAGCCTGGTTGCATAACCATTCTCAACGTACTCTTCTCTTCGACAGGGCAGCCAAAGGCAATCCTGGGAAAGCTGGTGTAGGTGGTGTCATTAAGAATCCAGTAGGAAAAATAGAACATAGATTCACCTAGGGCTTGAGCCACAATACCAGCATCCAAGCTGAAGCTCTTGCTCTGTTTCAAGGTCTCAAGCAAGTCAAAGAGCTAGGCATCAAAGAGGTTAATGTAATTGGTGACTTTCAGTTGATTATAAAAGCTATAGTGGACAATGCTCCTCCCAAAGACCTCAGATTAGCAAGATTGGTGTCAAGAATCAAGACCCTAATTAAGTCCTTTCAGAGTATAAATTTCTTCCATGTGCTGAGGGAGAATAACAAGGATGTTGACACAGAAGCCAACAAAGCAGCTCTTCTTTCAACCAGCCCCCTTCTAAGAGACAGGGACGAGGATTGGGATCCCATTCCTTTAGAGCGTTTAGTACTCTCATGTTCTTCCTCATTTTACTGGACCAGTTCATTTATATCCACAAGTTAGGGAAAATAACGGAGATTGAGTCGTTGGCTAGTTGTAGAAACCTCCGATTTACGAGTATTCGGGCATTTGAAGTACTCGTTGTAGAGGAAAACTTGACTTCTCCTCACATTTTTTAATCTGATTAAAGGCATTTACGCCAAGTGCTAAATACAATCCCATATCCGTTCCTGTAAAAAAAAAAAGATAAGAACAAATTCTCACGAGCTCCATAGTGAAACTGGGCGTTGGTCAATTCCTAAAATGCCATGGGATGAAAGAGTATGTCATCTTTGTGACACTAAGAAAGTTGAAGATGAAAAGCACTTTCTCTTAGATTGTCCGGCCTATACCCATATTAGATCTCATTTTCAAAATATTGATCACACTACCAACCTTCCTAACCTTAACGCAACAAAATTATGGTGATCTTGGAAAGCTTCTCTTAATGCTTTTTTAGCACAAAAACAAAATTCTAAAGAATCACAAGTAACCACTTACCCTCTTAAGGTCTGATAGACCAATTAGGTCTTAGTGAACATTAATCATCATCATCATCAAAGACAATACTTTAATATTTTATTAATTTATACATATTTTATATTTTCATTATTTAATTAATAAATATTCTAATTATTAATATATAAATGTATTTTTATTTGTTCATTTAAGTTTCTGTGGTGAGAAAAATGTTCAGAAAAAGTCGGAAGAACCACAGTGTTTATGACATCATGTCGTCAAAAGTAAAAATAACACACGAAAGGTGTTCATTCATTTTCATGATGTAGTCTTCTTTATTCACGATGACTGTGGCACCACCCTTAATTATTTTTATTTATTAATTAAAATAATAATACATTACATAAAAGATTAATGTTTTAATATTTTAATTTATACATTCATTAATATATCATTAATGTATTATTTAAATAATACATTAATCTATTATAAGTAGTTTGATGTGTTTATGCTATAATGTATTATAAATGTTTTTTACTTTATTCATGAATTATTAATTACAACTTGAGTGTGCCTAATGGTTAAGAACGTGTGTTTCCTCCTAAGAGATCACAAGTTCAAATCCAGAAGAGGGTAGGGTATGTATACCTCCGTGGAGGTCTCATACACCAATTTGATGTCTGACTTGGTAGTGACCTTAAAAATAGATTATATAAATATTTTTTACTTTATTTATGCATTATTAATATTTTATTAATGTTATATATTATTGTATTTTATTATTTTAGTAATGCATTTATTTTGTTATTACTTTCTTATTATTATATATAATATTTTTTTTTTATTATTATTTACTTTATTATAAATACATTTAATGTGTTTATTTAATGTGTTTATGTTATAATGTATTATAAATGTTTTTTACTTTATTCATACATTATTAATATTTTATTAATGTTTTCTATTTTTATAATTTTTGATACTTTTTAATGTATATATGTTTTATTAAACTATTATTAATTAACTAATTCTAATATTTTAACAATCTATCAATTTATACATTAATTATTAGATTCCACATTAATTTATAATCTATAAATATATTTTTCCATTATTAATGTATTTTTTAATAATGTATTTATTTTTTTATTACTTATTTTATTTTTTCTCTATTATTTTCTAATTTATAAATAATTTTTATTTAATATTTGTTTTATTATTATTAATCAATTAATAATTAATAATTTAATTATTATTAATTAATAAGTATTAATTTTTAATTAAATAATTTTTAATAATTAAATAATAATTTTTTATTATTTAATAATTTTAAATAATTAAATAATAATTTATTATTATTTAATTCTTATTAATAATTTATTAATAAAATTATTATTTATTTACTATTATTATTAATAAATTATTTAATTAATAATATTGACTAAATTATTAATAATTTTATTTTAAATAATAATTTAGTAATTATCAAATAAAACTTAATTATTACATTTAAAATGTATAAATATATTCATGGTTGTGCCTATACATGTTGATTGTCAACTACCAAGAACCACATTTAAATAAAAAGTGAAAAATAGTATCAATCAACTTACATCAACTAATTTGTACTTAAATATAATTGTTACTAATTATGCCAAAAAGCGTACACCTATTGACAATGGGTATTTTTTTACTTTTACTAAATCATATTTAAAATTTACTATGATGACTAGCTGATTACCACCTCTGAGTGATTAACATTTAATCCCCAAAGCGCTGTACTAGTATATATATAATTTCAATACACTGGTTACTAAATCCGACCTATCAATATATGTCCTCGTAGCGACTTAATCATTACCACATGCAAATCTCTTCCATAACATGACTCGCGCATCTTGGCATATGCACATGTCGTTAAGTGCATCCGTTGTTGGTCACATATGCCGGGACAAGTTTTGAGATGCCATGCGGATTAGAATCCTTTTGAAATAAACTCAAAAAGACAAATGTTGGAATCTCCCTTTAACTTAAAACATATGTATACTTAAGAATTTTAATCAATGATAAAATATGTTTATTAACGTTTTGGATATATTTTAGTTGAAATTATGGAATTAAGTGGAGGTAGATACTTGATGTTACATTTTTTTTTCGCCCTTAGTTTCCTACTATGATAAAACATAGGGAATATTGTGTATTTTGAAATATTACAAGGGGTTGAAATTAATTTTTTGGTTTTAGATTAAGGTTTAAAATTATTTTTAATTGAATAAAAATTTATCTCGTTAAATATAGAGAAATAAGTTAATCATTCAAGATTTAAAAGCATATCTATCTTATTAACCAATTATTTTAAAACATAGGGGATATTATGTATTTTAGAATATTATAAGAGGTTGAAATTAATTTTTTGGTTTTAAATTAAGGTTTAAAACTATTTATATTTATGATTAAGTAAGAGTTTATCTGATAAATATAAAGAAATAAGTTAACCATTCAATATTTAAAAACATATTTATCTCATCAACAAATTATTTTAAAACATAGGGAATATTATATATTTTGGAATATTATAAAAGGTTGAAATTAATTTTTTGATTTTAGATTAAGGTTTAAAACTTTTTCGGATTGAGTGAGAGTTTAGCTGCTTAAATATAAAGAAATAAATTAACCATTTAAAATTTAAAAACATATTTATCTCATCAACAAATTATTTTAAATGATCTATTTTTTTAAATAAAAATAATAAAACTATAAATATTAATAAATATAATCAATCATAACTATCAATTAACAATTAAATTATAATAAAACCACTTAAAAAATATACATTCTTAAAACATCCTTAATTAAACAAATATAATTTGAAATATATCCAAACTTAACTCAACCATTCAAACCCAAAAAATTATTTATATATACCCTTATTAATATTTATGAACCATGCCTTCTTAATATTTATGAACCATGCCTTCTTAATATTTATGAACCATGCCGGTTTTCTAACGATGATGTTGGCAATTCTACTACCACCACGAAGAGGTGTGAGTTGTCCAACACTAACGTTGGTCAACACTGGTTAAAATTATCTCTGCAAACATTATATAATTTAAAATAAGAAAATTGTTATTTAAACGTTTTCAAATAATAATTATTCAAAATAATATAAAGGAATCGGTTTGGTGGTTCAAAATAATAAAAAAATAAATTAATAATATTGATTTGAAATTCGATAGGAAATTAAAAATATTAATCATCAATATTATAAAATTAAAATTAAGTTGTATTATAAATATTTCAAAATATTAAATCTAATTTTATATTAAAAATAATAATGTTAATAATTTAAAAGTATAATTTTGATTTTTTTTGTTTGTTTGTTAGAAATGGTTGTCACTTGGGGATTAATATTTCAATGATTGATTAAGAAACCACAAGGTATCTATACTATCAAAATCACTCGAAGATGACATGGGTGGACTTTTTAGGTGTTTCCTCCTAATTAAACATACTGTAAACCCACACCTTAATCAATTAACCTAATAAAAATTGACAAATTTGACAATTTTTTTTATTAATAATAATAATGATAATTCAAAATTATAAAACATTTAACTTTCTTCTACATAAGGAAATTAATAATTTAAAAATCTTCATATTCATTTCTCATTTTTTTACGAGCTAGTTATTATATTACCTTTTATAAACAAAAAATACATAAAATATCAGTGAGATTGGTGATGCCAACAATGGAACCAGTGTTAAAGTTAATTACATAATAAGTCTTAATCATTAGCCAAGGTTGGTTATACTCGTAACATGGTTCTGTTGACTACCAAGCCAAACAAAAACTAACGAAATCAAAAAGAGCTTGTCATTAAATCTATTTAGGGAGATTAGTGTATGGAAACACATGTTTGGAGGACTCTGGCCATTTTGGAATCATGATGGTTTGGAGAAGCTCTTTTTCGCTGTGATGTTTCTGGGGTTTATTGCACTTGAATCCATCAGCTAGTCCAGACATTCCTTCATCAATTCCTGTCAAAATTTTTGCTCATCGTTGTTCTATCAAAGCTCTCGAATGACTTCTCATTGCGCCTATGTGAAACCAGGATGAGGAGGTGAGTTGGGGTGGATACCAGGAGTTGGGATTGGGTTGGGAGGATTGGGAACAAAGATTGAAGGATGAGACAGATTGGGTTTCACATCCTCAGAGGTACTAGAGGGATTATTATTAGGCTGCATGGCTAAATGACTGTAACAGTGGCATTTTGGAGAGGTTGGGCGAAGGTCTGGTGTGTCGCGACCCTAGAGCCGTGAGCTAAGGTGGTTGGCTCGCTTTGGCCAGCCTCTCTCACGAGGCATGAAAGACCAGCAGAGTCGAACAGGAGTCAGGCAGGAAGGAGGAAGAAAACTCAAAGTTGGGTTGCGCTCCAAGTTATGGTAACTGGTGAAAGACAAAACGCCTGTGAGATTCGCAACGTGAGGACTAGAGTGGAAGCAGGGAAACCAAGAGTCGAGGATGTAGGAAAAAAACATAGGGAAAAACAAAGAGACCCTTGAGGCGTGAAAAGAAATGATAACTATGCATACCATGGAAAAGAGGTTAAAAACTTGTAGCTGGATGGAAAAACTAAGCACCATCTTTGTACATATGAAGCCTAGAACCGATCATAAATGCTCGTCCTCGAGCATCAATCCAGAGTTGATGAAAAAATTATGGACATGGCTTTAGTGAGGAATGTTGACTGGATGACTTGTTGACACCCCATCGGGGGCATATTAATTTCTATATAATAGAATACATAAATATTATAGAAATCCATTAATCTTACTAAAACCATGATCAGATATTACTTATCAAAATACATGTATAATTTGACAATGATTTTGAAAATATTATTTTTTATGAAAAGATGATTTAAAGGTGAAACATTTATTTAATGAAAATGAGGACAGTATATGCATTTAGAATAGTGTAGTGAATCTCAAAATCAAGTATCATTTAATTACTCTAAAAGGCGTATACCTATTGGCAATGGGCACGATTAATGACCTTTTAATCTAAAATTCTAATTTGATGGCTAACAATTGAAGATGCTGGCATATTCTTAGTCGTCCTCCCAAATCAATGAATGTGATTTACTCTTCATAACTTCCTTGTATTTTTGAATGCATCTGTTACCCTGTTTACTTTTTAACATTTACCTAATCATATTAAGAAATTACTGTAGCACCATATAATTGCCACGTTTGGATTATTAACCGGTCAGCTATCCGTGCGTCTCAGTTGTCCGCTGTCCACTCGTTTCATATTCGATCGCTGGCGATGGCTGGCCGACCCACCTATTGCATGAGCATGGAGCGTTTCATTTTTTAGCGTGGATATCTTTCGATGTTTTCAACCAATACCTTTCGACCTTCTTGGTCGCAAGTTAGCGGCTGTGCTAGTGCTACAACAATGATTACGAACTTCTTACATACAAAAGAATTCATGCCCGTCTATAAGGTGTGGTCAACTGAAATGACATGTAATCCAAGGGGGCAAAGACATGGTCAATGAAAGCATGGATCTCACCAATTTCACAACAGGAGTAGGCTAACTAGTGAGCAATTTTTTGTTAGAGTTATTTTTTGGATAGATTTTCTGATAGTTGTTTTTTAAATTTTCAACTAATCTAAAATTTTGATTGATTTTTTGAGTATTTGGGTTGATTTAAAATGAGTTTTAGATTTAGAATCTGAACATTTGATCATATAAAACTGAGACTGCCCTTAAAAAAATTTGTCCATATAAAACTGAGACTGCCCTTAAAAATTTGACGGAATTCAAACCCACATACAGAGACTGCCCTTAAAAATTTGACGGGATTCAAGCCCACGGAGTAGATTGCTACCAAGTTTCACCAACATAGTGGCCACTCAAACAAACCCAAATGAGAACGATCGCATGTAACAAACGGTCGAGTTGGTGTTTACCACTACGACTTCTCCTTCTTTACCTGCCAGGCGGGAGTCGACGGTATTGGCACAATTTCATTCAGCGCCCAGCGTTCACGGCAGAGGGCTCTCTGATTGTCAAGATTAGTCTTAGAATTGTGGAGAGATGGCTATGAGAAGAGAACAGGATGATGATCACAAAGTTAAATTCAACGTTGGGGGGAAACAATTTGTGACGAGCCTGACTACGCTGTCCAGAGTGGGTCGGGAGTCGATGCTTGGGGCCATGATCAGCCACGATTGGGCACATGGGAAACCAAATTCCCACGAGTATTTCATTGACAGAAATCCAGCCTATTTCTCCCTTCTCCTCGACTTGTTACGAACAGGAGAACTTCACATCCCTCCGTACATGTCGGAGAAGGCTCTATACAGAGAGGCGCTCTATTATGGTCTCATGGACAGAGTCCGTATCGCCAAATGGGCTCGCAGCCTGGACGGAAACCGAATGCGACACGCCGCTTCCATTCGCGGCCAAGCCACAGGAGACGCCACTGCGATCAGAGCGGCGCAGGACGGAGGATGCTGCGTGGCACACGGCAGCATGGTTCATGTCTATGATTGGACCATGAAGGAGCTACACCCTCTCAATCTTGGTTACCAACATGTTAACGATGTGGATTTTCTGAATCCCGAACGCCTCGTCATCTGCACTTGCGCCAGCGTGGACAAGCCCAGCCACGGCGGCATGGCGAGCTTCAATACCAGAACCGGAAAGTTGCAGCATAGATTCCAGGTATGCAATCAAGGAGGCCAACACAAGAATTTCACCGCAGGAGCGCTTGCCAGCAGCAGCCACGGTCACGTGTATGCCAGCTGCAGAGGGCTAAGCTCCGAATACGGGGTGGGTATGTGGGATCAGGTAACAGGTGAGCAAGTGGATTTCGTATACGATTGGCCCCTTGGAGACGCAGGGAAACTCCAGTGGCTTCCCGAGAGCAATCTCCTCTTGGCGGCGACTCTGTATCCTCGAAGCGATCATGCTCACATCAGCTTGATGGATTTCAGGGAAAAAAACGGTACCGTTTTGTCGTGGACAGACTGCCATATGTTGGACGACAAAGTGGTTGTTGACACCGTGGCCATGGAAGATTGCAGAACCGTATGCGTGGTCAATCAATATGATAATCTCGGATTTCTCGATATGAGGTCGATGAACCATGTCAAATGGTGTCACCGGAATCGTCCCGGAAAGACAGTATCTGAGTCACTGGAAGAAGAAGAAAAATGGTATTCCAAACTGGCAGCCTGCGGAACGCAGCTTTTCTCGACAAAGAATGAAAGCGTGCACGTATTCTGTGCTCCTGACTGGGCGCTCACATCTCAAGTGGAGAACAAAGGCGGATCATGTGGAGGCGCTATCTCCGATATTGCTGTTGGGGGAAATCGTCTCTTTGTTTTGTATAACGAAGAAGATGTCTTTGATGTTTGGGAAACTCCGGCTTCTTTCAGCACCGGTGTTTATCAGGACAATGAATACAATGAATAGCCGCTTATTTGTTTTTGATACATTATATTTGTATATTATACAGAACTGAAAAACTATGTAGAAGATTGGACAACAACGGTTTTTATCTGAATGTAAACCGATTTGTAAATATTTTTCGCTCACTCACCGCAAGATAAAGACAGCCAACAGACTTTGTCGGTGACGACTCCTTCGGGCTTCAGACACAAATTGAGTATGATTGGTTTTAGTTCACTCTATGTGAAGGTTCCTATGTATGCGTAGGGTTCAAATTTGAAGTTATTGTTTGAAATTTCTGGAGAGTATTTTATGGTATGGTTAATTAAAAACAGAGATTAACCACACATAATAACAGTGAGGCCAAGAGGGGCTCACATAAGTGAGACTATGCTTACACATTCTCTATCTTTTAAGTTGGAAAATGATTACATGTATATAGTGTAAGAGAGCCCCTCTTGAATTTGTGGATTTGAAAACCACTCAAACACTAATTTAGCGTACAATAAAAATTTATTCTAACAATTTTCTAAATACATCATTTTGCCATTATTCTCCAACACTCCCTCTTAATGGAGAAATGGTTTTAATACAATGTCAATACATAACATCTCTGCTGGTCTTAGTTTCAGCTAGGCTTACAAATATTACAAAGGACAATTCAAACAAAACCTTAAAATTTGTTTCAATTTCATGTATGAGTGAGTTTTTCTCTTCCTTCTTTTCCAGATTTTGAACCCTTTATGCATTTTCAATTTAAGTCTTCATCTTTTGCTGAAAATTCTATGTTTCGGCTTTGTTGCGCCTCTTTAGCCACCTAGATGAGCAAAACAAAGATGCTTACAAGCTTAGTTGGGTTAGCTAAGCAGGATAGCTATAAGGGAAAGGGTTAGAGAAAGAAATATAAAAGAACAACTAAGAATTAAACTAAGAAATAAAATAACAACTAAACTAATGAGCATAGGGACTTAAGAACAAAAAAAACAATAAGACTCATGTCACCAATGGTAATGTTTATATCAGTAAAAGAAAACACCAAGAAGAAAGAGGACTATGAGTCCCTTCTTCCTCCAAGGGAGGGCTCTTGGACCCCCACAAATAAGTTCTTCTTACAACTTTGAATGAAAATGGTGAAAGAATTTCAAGCTAATCCACTCAAGGGGTGAGATGGATTGTCCAATGTAATGGTGCTAGTATACTCTTGATGAGAATAGATGATTCCTCAAGAGAATAGTAGCAGCATAACTTTGCTATTGAATTCTTTAAAAATGAAGTGCACCCATGGCCTTGTTTTATAGCACCTCTTTGAGGTATTGTGCAACCAACTTGTAGTGTGAAAAGAGACTAATTAGAGCATTTTTAGGTCTTTGATCAGCCACCCAGTAAGATCCAGTCGAGATTTGAGTGTCAAATCAACTTGGAAGCTGAACCAGAAGTGGGTGGGGGGTTGACCAATCTCATAAATGTATCGTTCTCAGATGTGCGCAGCTTTTAACGACCACAGTCACGCATCGGGCGCATGTGCGTTTTTCCTGCGTTTATGTTTTGCGCATGTGCGTGCGCGCCCTGTGTAGTCATAGCACACTTTAATTTTATCACTGGTTGTATGGTTTTGGACCTTTTGGAAATGATTTTGTGGTAATTTTGGTCCATGGGTGACCTCATAACTGTTTGACAATGCTGGATTCTTGTAACCATTTGTAGACAAAATTTCAGTGATAACAGATGCCCCCTGATGGATGAGGTTAGGAGCATATGTATAACCGAAATTCATCAATGTTTCTTCTACTGAGAGTGTCGTTGTAAGATAGAGAGATAGTGGGATTGTCAAGAGTTACCCATTGGAGGGAGAAGGGAACCTGTAGAACCCAACCTTCCATAAGGTGTGTAAAAATAAACTATGTGCAAACGAGGCGGGCATGCCCCATGCTCGTGTCATGTAACTCAAAAATGAATGGTGTGTTGATGTAGACAACTACAGTGCCCTCGGGGGTGGTCGTGATAAAGGCAGAAGACAATTCTGCGGAGGAACATACTCTAAACAATAGGTAGTGACATCTGTAAGAAATATCACGGATTCTGTAGCCATTGACAGCCCGACCAAGTTTAGAGGTCTTCGACAAATATAAGAAATAACTGCAATAGTCGCAAAGTAAGACCCACCGTAACATGAGAAAGTGTTAAAGTCGAATGTTATGGGGGTCAACGATAGTAGGGAACAATTGTGGTTCTCCCCTTGCCGTCCGAGACCTCTCATTGGAAAGGTAATGAGAGTCAAGATACTGTCGCCCTTCTAGAAACTATGTTGATGTCGACAAAAAGGGGGGCACGACTCCAAGAAGCAAATGGCTTTGTGAAATCTACTAGGTGATGTTAGGAACTGGAGGAGGTACATGGACGAAGTCAAGATGTAGGGAGACTCAAGATTTCCCTTGGTTGGGGGAATATGTGAAGTATGCGTGGCTGCAACCGTTCAACTAGGTCGAGTGTCATGGGGAAAACAAGACGTGGGATAAGGTGTGCCAGAGGCGGGACAAAGTGAACAAACTCAGAGGGCAGAGGTAAGTGGCCTGTGGGACACTCGGAGTATATGGACGATGTCAATAGGGGTAGATGATAAGGAGTGCCTCAACCAAGGGCGACATGGGTTGCGTTTACCAAAAAGGGAAGAAGGTCATCAAAGGTGACGACAAAAGGATATGTAAATGCTGAAAACAAAGGCTTTTTACAATTTACCAAATAAATAAAGAATAATTTGGGATGAGTGTACAAATACAGAAACGGGTGCCCCAATGTAATATGGTTGGGCCGGTTAGGGCACAATGTGCTTGGAGAATTGGTGGAGGGTGGGGACCCCATGGGTGGGTTTTTGTATGATGTAGGTGAAATGGAGGGAAATTTGCAGAGGGGAAAACTGATTGTGGATGAAATGGAGGGTTCATGATACTATAAAGGTGCAGTCAAAATAGAACCTTGAAGAGATAATCTGGGAGTCCAGTGGGAAAGCTAGCAACATGAGGAGAAGTATGTGGCTGATTCGCGACATGACGTAAGACTATTAGGACTCCCATCCCTAAAGGGCTTGAAGAACAACATGAGTGTCAAAGTGCAAAAGGGTGCTATGAATGGGACAACTTATGTGGGGGAGAGTGCTACAGGGTGACAATATCTAAGATGCAATGGAGGTGTCGGTACTACAGAGCCAGAGATGGGGATCCTAGAGGCAAATGTCAGAGGGTGTGACGGGAGATGCAATTGAGATTCAGAGGGAATGATTACATGTCAGTGTTGATTATATACCTGAAGGGGTTGCGTTGATGTATGATGACCAAGTACTTGCACACATAAAAACCAAATACCCGACGTGAACAATATCTGAAGAGAATTGAACATACAAGCATTTATTTGATATTTTTGAACATGAGCATGTGTATCTAGATGGGGTATGAAAAAAAATTACGCCATGGGGGCTAAGGATAAAAACTGGCTCGGGGACTGTCTTAATGTAGATGATGGGATGTTGATCCCGTGGCTGAAGACAGATCAAAAAATGGACACCCGGAACGCCCAGAATGGTGATTGGAAGTTTGGTGGAAAGGCCTATATATAATGGTAGGGCCCACATTGCCACCTCATTTGTACTTGCTATTAGAGGGACTGGACAAGAGGTATTCAGAGGACATTTGAAGATTCCGAGAGAGTGAGGTAGTCGATTCAGGACTAGCGAGATTCAAGTTAGTAGTCTTATCGTCTTGCATAGAAGTAGGTTTTCCATTTATGGGCAGGGCCTGTACGGAGGGCCGTACAGGAGGTTTTATGGGTGTGGGCCCCCAAATGCATGGGCGATACGAAAATATGCACACACAGGTGCGCGCCTGTTTTCCGGATATCCGCGCATGGGTTCGCCTGTAGGGGGGACAAAGGCGTGCATGATATGCGCACTTGTTTGCTACACAACCGCGCATGGGTGCGCGACTATGTAGTGGATAGGCGCACTGTGATGCGCACATGTGTTTGTGATAGGGGCGCATGGAGGCACCCCTATAGGGTGAGCAAGCGCGCACTCATGCACGCTTGTGGGATGGACAGGCGCGCCTGTGGGGTGAACAGGCATGCATATGTGTGTGCCTGTGGGTTTAAACAGTCGTGCCTTGGGGGAAAGGTTGACGGGGGTAAAACTTATCTTTTTTAATGTTTTTTATGGTCAATATGGCTAACCTAGGACTGTATTATGTGGTTGTAGGTGATCATTTTGCACAATGTCGGTCGGTTGGTGAGAGCGGGATTGGTCGCAGCTGAGGGATGTCGTGGCGATTGAGGAGCCGGGGGTTCGTGCCACTTTGGCAGCCTGTGGGCTACTGAAGTTCTTTGAGTGCTCGTTGATATGGGCGTAGGAGTATCTCGTGCAGTTTCTGATCCAGATGTGGAGTCCGGACCTACATTGCTTTATGGTGCGAGGAGAGCAGATTGCCTTCACTACGGTGGAGGATATATACTTTCTGACTGGGCTCCCGTTTCGGGGAATGCCCCTACTAGAAAAGCCAGTGTTACCTACGGACATGTCGTTAGTGACCTCGGGTTGAAGGTACTGTTCGAGGGGGAACTATATGTCGGGCTCCATCATGAGCATCGGGGCGATGGATGCCCTAGCTCATCGTTGTGTAGCAGCAATTATTGTGAGGGTGTATGGGTCCCTCACGGCTCAGCGGATCAGTGGTGGTCAACTGAGGGTTATGGGGAGGGCATTGGTCGGGGAACACTTTTCCTGGGGGTTGACGCTGCATGCGAGGATGGTAGGGCAATTGGACAGATGTCGATCTACAGACTTAGGGGACTTTGCCTTTGGGTCCATCTTGGTGGCCTGGTTTTTGGAGAGGGTGCTTATGTTGCACCCTAGGATTTTATTGGGCGCTCCGGGTGCGCGAGAGCCATGATTGAGGTGGTGGTCGATGATTTTGGTTCGCCACAGTGGTGGTGAGGGTGGCCATTATTTCACGGCCGAGGCGGTAGATGCCACAGGTTATACTGCGGTATCCATATGCTGGTGTTGACTTCTGGGGTGATCCAGACATGGTGTTACCTCCAGGGGAGGTGTTTGATCACCGAGGTATGTTTATGAGTTTGATATGTTGATTTTTGAGATAGCATGACATATGTATTTTGTATAGATGTTGATACTATCATTTGGTTGTTTGTATGTACAGATGTGGGACCTCGCGGGTGTGAGGTTGAGCTAATGAGAGAACCGACTCACCAGGAGCTGGGGAGACCACCACGGGGAGGGTCGCGGGAAAGGGAGAGACATCGGCGTGAGGACGTCGAGGTAAGACCAGCTGATGACGAGAGAGCAATGAGGAGACATAGTTTTGATGACCCAAGTGTCGGGCCATTGCATGCTCCTTTGACGGAGGCCGGGGGAAATTTTTGAGGATATTCGTTGCCGCCTGGAGGCGGTGCTACAGGGCATGCCTGAGGGCATGTGGTCATGTATCCAGGATGAGGGCATCCTGGAGCAGTGTGTGGGAGTTCCACCAACGTGGCAGGTCGTTGTACTGCGAGCAGCAGTAGCAGGTGTTGCGATGACCAAACGGTTACCTCCTGGTCCGGAGGGACCAGTAGTGGGTGGGAGACCACTGCCTAAGGGAGGGGCAAGAGGTGGTGCGCTAGAGGCACCTTGAGTGTCACTCTATGTATTTTTGTATTTTGTATATAGGCTGGTGAGCCCATTTTGGTGTAGTGGCACCAGTTTTGTACCGAGGTGCTTCACTGGCCTGCAGATGTTTGTATATTTATACGTAACCATTTTGATGGCACTGTGGACTAATTTATATATATATGAGTATAAATTTTGGGGTCTATGTGATGTTTACATGTGTTTTTTTAATGTGTTGATGATGTCTAATCTATATATGATGTGACAGGTTCCGAATGGTTTATGTGTGTGTAGAGGTATTTTAATGTGATATATGCCAATATAACACAATGTTAGCTAAGTTATCTATAATTTGATTCAATTGTCTTGGAATATGTGTAAATGTAATGCAATCAAAATGTCAAGATAAAAGTCTAACTTGCAGGTATTTGCGAAAGAGGCAAGGATCGCAGACATGGTACACATTGTTGAATTGGAGGACGACTACTTGAGAATCAAGAAAGACGCTAAGGTGATGAATACGATGATGATGGGCATCGACGAGGAGGCCAATGACGACAGTGTATTCGGCTTGCTTGGTTGTTGAATACAAACATATGCCGCTAGAGTGGAGCAGTTCATGTGAGGGGGTATAGAGGGCCCAAGCTGCTGAAGCGAGATTTTATGTCCAACGGCTGGTTTCGTCGGCGTAACCAATGTGGTAGGCCGATGGAGGAAGCATTTATCAATAGCAAAAATGATAGTTTAGACGTGAGGGATGGAAAAAGATTAAAAACACTATAAAAGAAATAACCTACAGTAGAATGTCTATGCTTAGGCGTAAAATTTCTTTAAGTATAACCTGTTGACAGGTTCTTTGAGAGATAGGCCTTGCGGAGAGGCCAGGATGTATGCATCTTTGGTGAGGCAATGTTGGATAATGTAGGGGCCATGCCATAGTGACTCGAATTTTCCATGACCAAGGGTATCGTGAGCGATATCGTAAGTAAGGACGAGGTCACCTTTGTGAAAAGAGCGAAGGTTGACATGGCGATCAAAGGTGGCCTTTGACCTTTTTTGGCTGCCTCATTGTTCTGTAATGAAGATCAACGATCTTCATCCAGGGACTCTAAGTTCAACAAGCGTTGCTCCATTGGAGCAGTGTCGGGTAATAGTTCAATTATGGTGCATAAGGTGGGAATTTCTCACTCAATGGGAAGAGTGGCCTCAACCCCATGGACTAGATGGAATGGTGTGAAACCAGTGGTCGTTTTCACGGCCGTACGGTAATCCCATAGCACGAAAAATAACATATGATGCCAATTGGTCTTATGTTTATTAATCGTGCACTGTAACATGGTCTTGAGGACCTTGTTAATTGCTTCGACCTATCCATTAGACTGAGGATAATATGGTGAGGCAAACTCGTGAGAGAATCCTAACCGAGATGAGAGTTCGACGAAAACCTCATTCTCAAAGTGTTTCCTGTGATCGGAAACTAGTTGGAGTGGTACTCCAAAGCGGGATATGACGTGATTAAAGAAAAAATGCGCTGTAGTGTCAGCGGTGTTGTTGAAGGTGGGCATAGCTTCAGCCCATTTTGTGAAGTAATCGACTACGACAACAATGTATTTGTTTCCATTGCTAGATGGGGGATTACAAGTCATGAATTCGATGCCCCATTTACAAAAGGGGCCGACAGTAATGACTGGGTGAAGAAGAGCAGGTGGTGGTCGTGCTTTGTTGGCGTAAAGATGACATTTCTCGCATCGCTTCACAACATGAATGCAATCGTGAAACAATGTAGGCCAAAAATAACCTGCGTGGATGATTTTCTGAGTAGTGGACATTCCCGAAAGATGGCCCCCACATGCGCCGCTATGGTAGTCGTTCAAGACTCTATAGGCCTCGTCAATAGTCAAGCATCGATGAAGTATGGTGTTGACCTAATGCAGGAGCGTCGCTAGCAACAAGCGAGCATGGGGCAAGCGCCAATGCATTTTGGGCACATGATGAGTTGTTTGAAAATTTTGAAGTTTGATATGCCAAACGTAAATGAAACAATTAAGAAAAGGTGTACTTGTATATTGTAATTAGACCTTGAGCGTCCTGCTCTCATCTGAAGGACTAAGAGGCATTTATGCTAGTAAATGTAAGTAGGTAGATTTAAATTCGTAGATTAGACAGTTTTAGGAGCCGGAGGGAAAATGGATATAGACACCCTCACTTGTATTATCGTAACATTAGTAGCATAATCAATCGAAGAGAGAATAGGAGAGCAGAAGCAGAGAGTTGTGTAGAGTTAACCCCATGTACAAAAGTTCTGGATTAATACAAAAATATTTAGTTCAGACTCATGGTGTTCAATCTCTTTCTGTGTTATACATGTTGATTGATATATGCTTGTTTACTCTCTATTATGCATTTGCTTTGACGTGTGAATGTTTGATTTCATATTTAATGTCTAAAATCTAAAGAGAGGGAGAGTAAGGAATGAATTTCAATTGTTTCTCTGTCTAATAAAGAGTTTTCCTGCAAGGAGTGCAGTGAAATTGTCCACAAGGTGTGCGTTGACAGAAGTTAGAGTTCGCCTCTACAAGCTCAGGAGAGACAACCTTGTTCTCATTCTCACAGAAGTGCAAGTTGAGCACAATATTCGTGCAAGGAGTGCGCAGGCCGAGTGAAGTCTCAATGTTACAACCTGAGCGAAATTGTTGAGAGACTGTTGTCGCAGGGAGTGTGCAGAGTCGAAGAGGTTCAAATACTTGGAAGTATTTGAAGAATTGCCGCAAGGAGTGCGTGCAGGAATTTTCCCCAAAGAACTTGAGGATTTTTCAATCCAGCTCAGGAGGGATAGGATCTTCGAAGCTGTCGAAGAAAATCTCAAAAGAGTTAGTGCCTTGAATTATTGGAAGGAGGCGCAGCTACATTTTTTTGCAGGAGGACAAGTTCCGAAAGGAGATACCGTGTTCATTTCGCAGAAATCGTCAAGGAGGAATTTGACGATCGAAATTCTCCGTGGAGAATTCATGAAGTTCCGAGAACTGTCAGATCTTGCAGAGGAGAAAGAAGGTTACGGTGGGTGTTTTTTTTTTCTTCTTCTACGTACAAGCTCAGGAGAAATCGGACCGTAGGATCCAAGCCAACAAGGCCGTTGGATCACTCACGAAATCTCATTTTGGGGTTTCTTGAGTCGACGAATTGAAACCCTTGCATTAAGGCTCACGAGGTCGTGAGGTGTGAAGTCCCGAAATAGCGAAGGAATCTGAGCATTCGCTGGAAGAAGGACACGTGTCACGAGATCCTCTCTATCGGGGATTCGAACATCGAAGGTTAGAGAGGGAAGTTCTTCAACTTTGCGAGTGGCTGCGAAGAGAATTGGGACCGTCCATCTGAGAGTGGACAGATGGCATACTCACCAACATGGAGGTCAGACTTTCATTGACCAATTCGGGATTTCATGGGTTGAAGAGCTGAAAGCTCAACATCCGGATTTGCGAAGTCCGAAACTCCAAAAAGGCAGGAAGTTCCTTGTGGGACCCGCGTTGACGACGTGTCGAAATTTCGAAATTTCGACATACCAGTGGATAAGAGGTAGAGACTGTTGTCCCGAAAGTCCGGAAGTCGCGAGTGGCGAAGTCATGAGAGAACTGCAGTCGTTCATCAGAGGAGGATAGGTGGCAGAGATATAGGGATCTCGCAAACTCGAAGGTTCTCATGGTGAGAGCCCAAGACTTGGGTGCTCCAAGTCGCGAGTGGCAAAATCGTGAGGAGCAAGGATAGCCATCGGATCCAGGTCATGGTAGGATCGTTGGATCGGGAACCCCATCACATTTCGCGTATTTGGAGGTTTGGAGGTTGGAAAGACCTCGTCTCTACTGCAAAAGTCACAAAGTTATGAAAGCTAAGGCACAAGTGTGGACACGTGGCAGAACCTGAAGGTAGAGCCCGCGTGATTGACAGGTGGACACGTGTCACTAGGAGGAAGGGAGTCAACACTCCGTTGACTTCTCGCTTCTCGAGAATTTGTAAGGTAAGGGCATGAAGGCATGACGTTGAAACTCATAAAGTTCCGAGTAGCGAGAGGAGCTTGGGGGAAGCTTAGACGGTGGTCACACGTAGAGAGCACTGACAGAGGAAGAGCCATACCCATATTGGCATTTCGGGTATCGCAGAATTGGAGGAGGAAGAGTCAGAGTTTCAACTTACGAACTCGCGAGTTGCGAGTTGCGAAAAAGGACCTGTGGATTGATTTGAAAGTAGATTCCAGCAGGGAATCCGAAGGAGCCGATCCGGCTCGAAGGGGTTAAGAACGATCCTATGAGCAGATCTCAGCTCGAGGGATGATAGGCCTACATCACAACCCCTCGCCGATATAAGATATCTCCGATGAGGAGATAGCGGGGGGACTGGTGGCGAATACGACGACGATCATCTCGTGAGAGGTGGTTACTGAACTTTTGGGTTAGGAGGTAGACGAGGAGGTCGTCGTACCAAGGATCATCCGAAGTGATGTAAAAGAGATGTTCGTCGGGGAAGTTGGTATTGACAGGGGCACTTGTAGTATTAGAGGGGAAGGTCGTGACAAGTTTGGCGAGGACGAGAGCTTTCTTGCTCTTGGGTGTTGAAAATTCAAGATCGTATTCCTAAAGGATAACGATCCATTGGGCAAATTTGCCATTAATTTGTCGATGGTTGAGCAAGTATTGCATAGGGTTGGAATCTTCTATGACCTTAGTTGTGTGAAGCAGAATGTAATGACGCAGTTTCTAGACTATGAGGACGACTGCAAGGGCTAGTTTCTCTTCGTGTTTATACTTCAAGGTTGGCTCTAAGAGGTTTTTACTAACGTAGTAAGTGACATGCTTACGATCTTCATCGTCGATTTGAACGAGAACTCCTGCTACTGAGACAGCTGATGCTGATATGTATAGGATATAGTCACGATTATAGTTGGGTGAACTAATTAAAGGGGCATTAGACAATGTTGTTTTAAGATCGTCAAATGATTTTTGGGCATGTTCATCCCAGTGAAATGGGATGTCATGGCATAGTAAGCGAAGGAAACCGTGTGCTCGAGTGGCGTAGTCTGGGACAAATCGCCGTATAAAGTTAGCTTTTCCTTATAGGCTCTGGAGTTGACGTAAATTTCAGGGAGGTGGAATTTATGTGATGGCTTGGACTTTAAGGGGGTCCATGGTAATACCACTTTGGGAAACGATGACTCTGAGGAGACGCCCCACAGTGACACATAACACGCACTTGAGGGGGTTCAAGCAGATGTTGTACTGACGACACCGTTGGAAGATGATCCATAAATCATCAAGATGTTGGGTACATTTCTTGGATCAAGCTGTGAGATCGTCCAATTATGCGAGGATGATATGAGCTAGATCGTGAAAAATTTATGTCATAGACCATTGGAAAGTTGCACCAGCATTCTTTAAGCCAAAAGGCATGACACAATATGCAAAAGTACCCCAAGGGGTAGTGAATGCGGTTTTGTATTGATTCGCTAGGTGGATTTGGATTTGATTATAACCAGAGAAACCGTCCATGAAGAATAGAGCCTTGTGGCCTGCATAATCGTCGATAATTTGATCGATGAAAGATGTTGGAAAGTTGTCTTTGGGACATGCGTGATTGAGATTGTGAAAGTCTATGCAAACGCAGATAGTGCTCTGTTTTTTGTTAACGGGTACAAGGTTGGAAACCCATGATGTATAGGCGATGGGGTAGATGAACCCAGCCACGCGTGATTTGTTAATCTCGACTTTGATGGCCGCTACTTTGGATGGGTGTAGTGGTCGTTGTTTTTGACGAACTAGTGTAATGTCAGGCCAGGTGTTGATGCGTTGTTCAATGATAAAGGGATCAAGGCCAGGCATTTCTGTGTATGACCAGGAAAAAATATCCCGATATTCTTGGAAGAGGGTTTTATAGGCGGTGATTTCTTGAGGAGTGCAAGCGGCGCCAATGTGATTTCCTTGACGACTCCATTTTTGATGGAAATGTCAATTTTGATGGTTGGGGAAATGTTGGCCATGCTGCCTTCTTCAAAAGCATCAGGGGCAGGAATGGGGTTGTTGAACCAGTCGATATGCCCTGATGGGATAAAATCCTTGGTTTCAACCGCGTATATGGGGTGTTTTTTAGGAGGCGTGGAGGCTTCATGTGGCAAGAAGAGCGCTCTGTGGTGTAGCGTATCCCATGGATAGCCGGGGGTGTTTAACTCTTCGAGTATGTCCTTGTCACAATGGAATTGGCGGGAGTACAAGTGGTCGTAAAGAGTGATATCGGTGACTGTCGCCATGTGGCTATCCCCTGGTGATGAAGAAACAGAGGGAGCGATGAAATGAGATTGCGATGGTTTGCTTGACATAAACCAAATATCGAAGTACTAAGGGGTACCAGTGGTAGTTGGATGTAAAATTTCCGTAGGGAAATGAATGGGAGAATTGGGGGGATTTGGGGGTGAATCCTTAGATAAGTTATCCAAGAACCATGGAGGCGTCGGGAGTGCCTCGGGTTCAGGAGAAATGATATGAAGAATCTCTAGTGATGAGGTAAGGTTAACCATCGATTCTGTAGGGGGTGCAGGGGTTTGAATCAGGGTCAATTGGCGTTGCCTGTATTCAATGATCATAGTACATTGGTATGTAAAATGATCTAAGGATTCACATAGAGAGCAAGGGAATCTCATACATTCATTGACTGAAGTTGTGACATAATGGATGTCAGTGAAATTTGGTAGGGATGATGTAGTTGGATTGGGTTCGTTCTGGAAGCTTTGGCGTACTACAACCAATGTCTGTCAGAAGTGCAGTAGTGCTGGGCAATGGTGTGTATAATGGCCATATTCTGAACATATAGTGCAAGAGAATTTTGTTTGCAGCCCTTTACTAATTGAATGAGGGGTGGTAGCGGTAGTAATTGCAACGGTGGCGAGCGTTGATGGTGTTTGATTGAGTGGAATCAGGTTCTGTAACTCGGGTAGAGATGAGCAGTTATTGTTTGGTGTCCATCTTTCTCACATAGCGCGCAAGGAGATTGGATGCATGGGGGAAGTGGAGCTGTGGGCTCCTTCTTTTTTTGCCTACCCCCAGTTGTGGTAGGGAGGGTAGTGAGTGGGGGTGTAGAGGGTATGGTGGGAGTGAGTACGGGAATCGTCATTGGGATTCCTTCCATTTGGGGGGGAAGGGATGGTTGAGGGACCGTCTCTAGTGGATGTAAATACCAAACTGGAATTTCTAACACCATATTAGGGAGGGTAAGTGTTGCGGCTACTTGGAAAGCTTGTATGCCAAGTGGAGGGTAGAAGAAGGGGATTTGAGTAATGGCTTGGGGAACTCTCCTAAACTGGGATATGGCCTTGGGGAGAGGTGAAATTGTTGACTGGTGGAGTCAATGAGTTCGCAGGAGGCTCGTGAGGGGGGAGCTCTGCGACTAGTGGGATGTCAGATATGATAGAAGCCTCCCTAGGAGGAAGGGTATCCTCTATGTTAGTTCCGTTGGATGATACGACGCATACTTGATTGGAAGGATGAAGGAGCGGTGGTGCACCATGGTAAGTTCCTAACAATGATGAGTCTTTGAAAATTCCGGGACCCATTTCAATGAGTGGGTATGTGTCATGATTCATGTGGATGAGAGGGAGAATGTTATCGATGTTGGCAGAAGGGTTAGGCTCGTAATGTGAGACTTGGTCAATGGTAATGATCTTCCCATTATGGGGGAACATCATTGTTCGAAATACGTAAGAGGCAACTTCCTTCATAGCGTACATGTAGCTACGATTGAACAAGATATTATAATCGAGTGGGGCGTCGATAACTTCAATGTCGATGAGAATGGTCTTGCCCCCGAGTTCTATGGGGACATTTTGGAAGAGCCCTTCAGGAGAGGATGGTCATCCGTCATAAGCTCTCAAAGTAATGGAAGATGGTATGAGTTCGGGGGAACCAAGTTTCTACCATATAGATTTGGAAATAATGCATGTGGATGCACCTTCATCGATGATGCACCGATGAACTGTAATGTTCTGAATTTTTACTAGGATTTGAAAAGTGATCAGAGAGAGAAGGCAAGGTTCTTCGCTGTCGAGATCAAATGTGATGAGTTGGGTATCCGCGGGGTCGACTGCCCCCAAGGAGGAAAGTAATGATTTTCGCTGAGTGGGACAAGTTTGAAGGACCTCTAAGACTGACATGGTAGTCAGGGATTGTGCTAAGTCATCGACCAAACTGTAATTATGAGCCGCCCTAGCCTGGGGGTTGTGGACATTCTTGCGCAATGGGATGCGAGGGATGCGAAGAGGTGTTTTGATGTTAAGGTGGGGAATTACCAACGGGGGTCCCGTCGGTGTTGGGATTATTTCTGGGGGGATGGGAGGAGACTCAGTGGGTGCACGATATTGACGACTATGTGTTTGCAGAAGGATTTCTTCCTCACTGGTGAGGAGGATAGTATGATCTGCGGGATCGTTTGGATTGAGGTACTGTCCCAACTGAGGTGGGGTAGGCTGCGTGTCCTGTTGGGTGTTCATCACACCTTGGTGTGGAACAGGATTCTGCAGCACGACTGGGGGGGGTTGTTGCACGTATTGTTGTGGGGCTTTCTGAGGGGCAAGCGGTGCTGGAGGATGTGGTAGATTACCTGAGTCTTTTAGCCATTTAAAATCAATGATTTGGGGGAAATGATGAGTATAATGACCGAACTCACCGCAAAGGGCACAAGGGAAGGTAGTTTTAATAGTATTGTTATTTATCCCTTGACACTTATTGTTATTGTTGTTGGTTGTGGAGCCTGATTATCTTTCTGATTCATAGGTATTTTACTTTCAGCCGTGTTTATACCCCATGAAGTATTTACACCCCAGAAGTATGTACATTCTTCCATG
>JASDQU010815336.1:57562-68317 GCA_032191745.1 Picea mariana
AAACGGGTTTTGCTGTAGGTTGTATCCCTTCATTTGCTGGATAATAATAAAGGAAGGACCTGGTAATTTCTCTGGTGGATGTAGCCCACACTGGGTGAACCACGTAAATCCGTGTCTCTCTTGTGTTGTGTATCTTCTGTGTTTTGTTTCCACATTTGTTTTATTTTATTGCTCCACTGTCCTGTTTTTCTAACAATTGCCCCCCTGGGGGTTCTGATTCCCTTGGTTCTGGTTGCCCCCAGTAGGTTGGTTATGTTGGGGTTGATTCCCACCTTGACCTAGGTTGTTATTTTTCCTGTTTATTCCTTTATTTTTGGCATTATTCGACGGGTGGATTTTCCGTATTCAATTGTTCAAAATTTTGATATTGTTGAATGGGAGAGGGTTGAAAAAAATTCACCCCAGCGTGAGGGTGTGGGGGTGTCAGGGCTATGGAGGACCAAGGAATGGAAAGTACAGATTCTGTGGGAGTTGTGATCCATAAGGTACGTAGGAAAGCGTGGTGCTTTCGCTAGTACTTAGAGTATAAGTTGAGGTAGAGGGGGTACCAAAATTTGTTTGGATAGGTGGGTGCATTGGGGGTGCCGACGGTGGCCCACTGATGGGTGGAGAAATAGTAACAGGGTATGGTTGTTGATAAGGGGGTGGGGGGTAATAAGAGGTTCCCCCATATGCCGACAGATATTGAGGTGTGCCATACATTGGTGGTGGTTGGGGTTGAGGACTGTGGTGTGTGGTATTACCAATCAATCTGTTTGCTGAGTGAGACATCCTAGGTTTGTCTTGACTGAATGGCACGGGTTTTGGGAGATCAAGAAGTACTGTGTATAAGTACCCTGATTGTGAATAGATGAGGTCGTATTGTTGAGCCTTACTGATGGCTTCTTCTTCTGATTGAGGGAAGGTGGAAACTACATCTTTACCGAGGAGAGAGACAAGTGATCTGAGAAACCAGTCAAGACATTGTTGTTTGGTGGTTTCAGCTTTGCACAAACTACGTCATCTATGCCACTCGTGAATGTGATCAGCGATATGTGTGGCTGAGGTTTGTTTTAAATTAGAGAGTAGTTCAAGACCATTTTCATGGCGGATTGGTAATTGGAAGAAGGTCAAAAATGCTTTGGCAAAGGACTCGAAAGTCGCATGGGACCCCAATTTTTCGTCTACATACCATTTGGTTGATGGGCCAATGAGTGTGCATTGAAATAATTGTAGTCTGATGGAATCATCCATAATGTTGTTGGAAGAATACCATAGGTGGAAAGTCATGACATGGTTGGCAGGGTCATCTCCTGCCTTCCCTTCAAACTTGGGGATGTCTGAAGGTAGTTTGGTAGGCATCGCAGGCCATGTGGGGTCATGCAATATAGGATCATTTGTGAGCTTTCTTAGATATGGTATGTTAAGAGAGGCCAAATATGGCATCTGTAGTGGGGGTGGAGGATTAGTTCCAGCCATGGTGTGAGTGCTTTGTGAACCTATCCCTTGAGGGGGCCTAGGTGGGTTGGTACTTCCTCCTTGAGAGGAAGTTGCCCCATCGCTTCCATGTAAAGGAGAGCGAGTGGATGGAGGGACTTGGGAAGTGGACCCAAGTAATGTGGAACCAAGCAAAGCTGATCTTAAGACAGTGGCACTCATCGGAGTGTGTGAAGGTGGTGTCGATGAGTTGGCAAGACTAGGAACTCCCCCTAAAATAGGAGGGAGGTTTAGCAAGCGTTTGGAATGACGGGGGTTCTGAGGGTCCCCTATGATGTCCGACTAGCTGAGTGGATGTGTGCAAATTGTGATGAGAGAAAATAAACAAGAGCCTTTGTTGCAAATTTTGAACTTAACATGATATATATCTAAATCAAAATGTACTCAGAAATGCATCATACATAAAGTTCTTTGAAAAAGAAGCATATATGTGGATAAGTGGGTTTTGTCCGTGTGGGGAATCAAAGAAAACAAATGCTCATGTCCTAAAAGACGTAACGTCCTTCCTCTCAAATAGAAATGGACCTTCCAATAGTACTCAACAGTGGGGTCTGAAGTCACCGGAGGAGAAACTAGTGAAGGATGAAATAATCAGTTATAATGAGGAGTAAAGGGGGCATATCTCGAAAGAGCTGGCGTTATTTCCCAATAGCCACACAAAATTTGATCAAGGTGCAATTGCAGCCCACAATTTCCACCTGGGTAGATTGTCCTATTTTTTGGTTACTAGGTACCTCGGTCAAAGTGCGACATTTAGATTTTTGGCCTAAGAAATGAGTCATGGGCTGGATCCCGTCCAAGAGGTGGGTGCCTCAAGGGGGGACGCACAGAACAATTGGACCTCGGCCTTCAACCCTTCACAGGTATCTTCCTGCCTTATGGTGTTAGGAACACTTGACTTGGAGGGTTTTCAGTTCCCTATTTGACAACTTCTATTGTTTTGACAATGTGAGAACCAGATAACGAGAAGTTATTTGGATGCCTATTCTTGAAATCCTACCTAGACTAAAAAATTTCTTTTGGCACCTCTTGTGGAGGAAAACTTAGTGAGTTTTTAGAAAAAATTTAGATGTGGTTGTTTGAGATATTGGAGGTGTGAGCCAACCTCATTGAAGTTAAATGGGAATGGATAGTTTCGTCAAGAAAAGGGTGGGGTGTTTCGGAATCCCTTTGGAGAAAACTTACTTTGACCTCCACGTTTCGAGAAGAAACTATGTGAGTGATAAGTGACTTTTGTGTGTGAATGAGTGAAAGTATGCCAATGTTTTAATGAATTAGGTGTCACCTTGCTGCATGTGGACTTTGCTTGGTCCTTACAAGTGTTGATTACCTAATTAACTAAGTGTCTTTGGTACAACCTTACGTAATTCAAAAGTCCCTAGGAAACTAGCATGTGGACATGTGGGTCCTTTACTATTCCTTTAACTCCCTATTGTGATTTAATCTAAGAAAAGCTTTGAAACTATCATAGATTGTGATCATGTGGGCATGTATGGGCCCGTTACAAAACCTTTAAACTTCCCTAGTGATTTAATCTAAGAAAGTAAATTTCAACACTATCCTATCTTTGTATCATGTGGGCATGTATGGGCCCGTTACAATCTTAAGATGTGTTTGAAAAATAAACTAAGAGGAGTCCCGAGAGGGGTTGTTGTCCTCTCTTAAAGGTTTTAGTCTTTTTAAGGGAGATGAAATTGTCCTACAATCTTTTTTTGATTCTCAAGGTCGCTTGGAAGCGCGAGAGAAGAGCATACTAAGCGATTGTTATCCAACTTCTAGTCCCAATACAAGTTTTATGTGATTAGAAATCATTCCAACTTATACCTTTAGTCAAAGCAAGCCATCCATGTGGCGAAAATGAAAGCAAAAGAGGAAATAATGATTTTTAACCCCCTAAGTTCCTATGTGTTTTGACTAATCCCTTTATATGGAGAGGGAACTAAGTGTGGTGCAGCTTACAACATGCATGAAATCACTTTTAAGAAGGCTAGGGGCCTTCCCCAAATCTCAAAAAACCTTACAATGTGTATTTCTCTACACAGGTGTGCGGGTCTCAGTGTAGACAGAGGCACACTGAGCGCCTATGCATAGACCAAAACGAGTTTTTGGGCGCAAGTGCATAGAATAACACTGTGAATTAGGTGCATATGCGCACGATGTGCGTCTGTGGGCCAATAAACCCATGCACAACAGACACATAGCCGTGAAGAAAATTTTGGATGGAATTCTCTCAATTCAACTTAGAATTGGATGTTTTGCAGGTCAGCTTGGGTCGGTTAATGCACCTGCAGGTTAAATAAACTAAAAAAAGAGCTATAAAAACCCAAATGGTGTAGGAAATTGATACCTTTCCCCAGTGGAGTCGCCAATCTGTTGCGCCTCTTTTGCCACCTAGATGATCAAAACAGAGGTGCTTACAAGCTTAGTTGGGTTAGCTAAGAAGGACAACTATAAGGGAAAGGGTTAGAGAAAGAAATATAAAATAACAACTAATAATTAAACTAAGAAATAAAATAACAACTAAACTAATCATCATAGGGACATAAGAACAAAAAAAACAATAAGACTCATGTCACCAATGGTAAGGTTTATATCAGTGAAAGAAAACACCAAGAAGAAAGAGGACTATGAGTCCCTTCTTCCTCCAAGGGAGGGCTCTTGGACCCCCACAAATAATCTCTTCTTACAACTTTGAATGAAAATGGTGAAAGAATTTCAAGCTAATCCACTCAAGGGGTGAGATGGATTGCCCAATGTAATGGTGCTAGTATACTCTTGATGAGAATAGAGGATTCCTAAAGAGAATAGTAGTAGCATAACTTTGCTATTGAATTCCTTAAAAATGAAGTGCACCCATGGCCTTGTTTTGTAGCACCTCTTTGAGGTATTGTGCAACCAGCTTGAGTGTGAAAAGAGGCTAATTAGGGCGTTTTTAGGTCTTTGACCAGCCACCCAGTCAGATCCAGTCGATATTTGAGTGTCAAATCAACTTGGAAGCTGAACCAAAAGTGGGTGGGAGGCCGACCAATCTCATAAATGTGCCGTTCTCAGATGTGCACGGCTTTTAGTGACCACAGTCGCGCATCGGGCACATGTGCACTTTTCCTGCATTTTTGTTTTGCGCATGTGCGTGCGTGCCCTGTGTAGTCATAGTGCACTTTAATTTTATCACTGGTTGTATAGTTTTGGACCTTTTGAAAATTCTTTTGTGGTAATTTTGGTCCATGGGTGACCTCATAACTGTTTGACGATGTTGGATTCTTGTAACCATTTGCGGACGAAATTTCAGTGATAACATGCTTCTTATCCTTCATCTTTTTGTAGGTGTTTGTCATCAATCTGAAAATTATTTCAGATTGCCCATGCTTGTCCTCTTCAATTTTTTCTTCGAAAAATTGTTTGTATGTGAACTTCTGCCACATACCATTCTTTGTTGTTTTCTCTTCACCATTGAGCTTTTGATCATCAATTTGCTGGAACATTAACTCATAGTAAAATCTGATTTTTTCAGGACTCCAATACATAAAAAAATTATTAACTTTTTCAGTTTCTTCCTCATCCATGATGTCATCAACAAATTCCAAATCTTGATTGTAGGTGAATACTACAATATATTTTTCTTCTACAACAACTTCATTGTTGTTTACTAACTTTGACACTTCAATACAATACTTGACTTCTTCAACTTCAACTTGTTTTTCCCAAATGTCAAAACCTGTGGACTCAAAACCATTCATTAGAATATTTAAATCAATACAATTTTTGTTATTTTCATTTTGTTCGACTCAAAACCATTCATTAGAATATTTAAATCAATACATTTTTTGTTATTTTCATTTTGTTCTCCTACTATGCAGTGTCCATTAAATTGTGGTTTTTCAAGCCATTCTTCAAGTAACTTCAAATCTTCTTCAAAATCTTTTGACATTGCATCTGGGTGCACTTCTTCATTGTTGTATGTTTCTGTCGGTGCTCCTAGCTCTGTTGTTGCAACTTTAAATACTTCATCTCTATTAACCTTTGTTTCAGTATTGATGTTGTCTACAACATCATCTAACACATGTTTTTCAATTTCATCCATCTCTATTAACCTTTGTTTCAGTATTGATGTTGTCTACAACATCATCTAACACATGTTTTTCAATTTCAACTACAACATTCATTATTGCTGCAGATTCCCCGTCATTCATTGTTTCAAGCATGTGTCCTCTTACATTTAGTAAATTATCAATATATTGTATTTCTTGCTTTATTTTCAACCAATCTTCATTTGACATGTTCTCCTCATCATACATTACCTCAATGATAGTTTCTTCATTACAATCATCATTATCCACATGCAACTGAGCCCAGTGGGATTCAACACCTTCTACAGGTTCACCATCGACTTCAGAAGTTTCCTCATAAACATATGCACTCTTTCCACTATACTTCATTTCTAGAATATCTCATAACATTTTTGCATTGTCTATATGACCAAATTCATATAAAATAGGAGACAAAATACTTGTATCTAGTGTTGAACTGATAAGATATAAGGTTATTTTATCTTTTCTCTTATCATGGGAATTGATCAAACCATCTTGAACAAATTACCATAAATCTACTAAACCAATTAATCCTTCCATTTTAAATGCCCAAAGCTTAAAATTTTTACTTGAGAAGGATGGTAAAACTGGCATTAGTCTTTTCAATATTTCACTGATTTCTTCATGTTCTTCATTGATCTGGTCCAAATTTTCATTATGATCTTCAAGTGTAGGTTCTTCAACTGAAAGCACATCATATTTATCTGCAAAATATAATGATTCATCATGTTGATTATTTCTTCTCATGTGTTTTATCTCTCTTCATAGTTGTTTAATTTTCCTTTGCTGACCCATTATAGCTTCACCTTCTACTAGATTCAATCATGGCTTACGGTTTTAATTATCAATGTTTTCCATGGGGAGGGGTCTTCATGCACTAGAAATCGGTGATACTTTTGGCTACTGGCTAATGTTTTCAACAACAATTTCTCATGCACATAAATAACAACTTCTCTTCCCATCCTTGGCTCTACATGCTACAAAAGGATTTTGTTTTAAATGGCAAACACTATAAAATAACTAAAAATATCCGTAGTCCCTGGTCAATTCTCATATATAGTAATACAAAGGAATATACATCTCCTCTATCTGGACAATCTCTGTGGAAGGGATCTTTCTCTCCTAGGAAGCCACAACAACTAAATGCATATGTGAGCTAAATCAACCGTGTATTGGACTGTAAATTTTGAGAAATGAGGAAGTAGATTAAGATCCGTGAAGAAATATGGAAATCCCTCTGTTTAGGGCTTGATCTGGAAACATAGTGCACTGTCACATGATATTCAATGACTCCTCCTTGCTCCACGCGAACTTCTTCACGAGTGGTGGCACAAAATTGAAGTGTGATTCCTCTTCCCTACATGCAGACTGTCGCACATTTACCAAGAGATTTTCTTAACATGACAGCAAGCGCACCACGTTTTTGAAAACGTACCAGTCACAAGATCTTACTTGACGTAGATAAAAAATCATATTCTAGTCATCTCAGATCATTGAATCTTATGCCACAGAGGGAAAGTGAGAAGAAACCTACAAATCAAAGGATTAACTGGTTGTGGATGTCTCTCCACACAGATGTTGTCTCTCCTCATAGATGAGGAGCACACCAGTCAACAATTTTCACTCCTTCAAGCTATAATGAGGTCTTTGACTTCTCATAGATAAACAAAAAAAAATTCAACCTTCACGTCGATTTCACAATAAAAACTAAATTAAACATTGCAGTCTTCAATGACAAGTTTTTCCTATCATGAATTAGACAAACTCTTGTTCAAACGCCGATGAGGAGAGGTGAGACTAGGGTGTTGGATCTTTGTTTCTCTGTCTGGATGTCGATGAAGAGCAAATTTCACATCATCGTTGAACCTCAATTCAAAAAACACTAATGGTGATGTTGGCACTGTGGTATTCTTACAATAGGAAACAACGCTTCACTTTTATGGATATCACCTTACATATCTTGGATCCTGACAGGGTGATTAATCTCCATATCTAGTAGCCTCAATTTTAGTTTCACATGCGATGTTTCCCACGATCTTTTAACACTCTCCTCAATCAACAGATGGAGACCTTCGAAAGGGAACATGAAGAAAACAGAGTTGGAAATACACCGGAGTTTGCAGAGATGTCAAGGCTGCGATATACAAAACAACGACTCTTTCTCTGAGCCCTGATACCAAATTAAAAACAGAGATTAACCACACATAATAATAGTGAGGCCACGAGAGGATCACATAAGTGAGACTACGCTCACACACTTTGTATCCTTTAAGTTGGGAAATGATTACATGTATATAGTGTAGGAGAGCCTCTAACGACCTCTTGAATTTGTGGATCTGAAAACCACTCAAACACTAATCTAGAGTACAATAGAAATCTATTCTAACAATTTCCTAAGTATAGCATTTCATCATTATTCTCCAACATGATTTTCTGCCCTCGTTGTGGTAGACTATATAAATTCGTATTTTCGATTTTTTTTCTATTCATATATAACATAAATTCAAGTGTAGTGTGAGGAGATAATTTGTTATGAATAAATGTGGGTTGACTCATCATTGTTATTAAAAAAAACATTTTACTTAAAATACTATGTTTGTGGTTTATAAGAGGACAATGTTTCCCTTTTGTTGTATGTTTGACATTGTCTTGGGGTCTTAAGCGATTAATTTAATTCCTTACTCCCAATAAGTATGATCCAATTAGAAATATTTTTAAGTCTCATTCCAATTTTTTTCAATTGGGTTTAGCTCGGTTGGTTGGGAGGAATGATTGTTATCCTCTCCATTCAAGTTCAATTCCCACAAGTGAAAATTAGGTAGTGTCACCCTAACAAAATTAGAGATAACATGTGTTACTCCACATTAACGAAAATAGCCAACCAACATATATGGATTGAGTCATCATTGTTATTCAAAAAAAACTATGTACTAACCTTCTCCATGAAACTATCATATCCAATGACCTCCATCCACCTATAACAAGTAGGTCCACAACTCTAGCATCTATGAGGGTCACATGAACTAGGATGGGGATGCCTAAAGTGACACATGTGGCTTCTCCTGGCCAAACTCTCTTGTAGGGTATGAAGGCCCAACCTCTTCACCAACATCACCTGAAGGTCCCTGCTAGTGGGATAATGCTTGTGTTATGTTGCACTAGGCTACGGGTCAAGGTGGAAATGGACCATTGGGTCTAGTTAATGTTTTCTGATATGGGAGGATGTGGTTACACCTCCACCTAGGAGGACAAGGACCTAGTAATGGGCCATGCATAGCATTTTGTCAATATTGTGTAGACCCACGACCCACCCCTTAGAATTCACCAATGTCAAAGTACTTGATATGGTGCCCTAACATAAATTCAACCCATAATTTAGTAAGGAAATACAAAGGAAAGTCCCTATTATTATCGGAAGGTTTTTCAAAAACCAAATGAACCACCTATTCATCCAATTGTCTACAAAAGGTTGGTATGTACACCAGTCCATGCAAATGTGTTTCTTTGTAGATGGAGGTTGTGTTTCAGTTCTATGGTCAATAAACAATGTCATCAAATCTTGTTTTGAAATATTGGGGTCTCTGACCCGGTTTCTTGTAACACACCCGACCCTTGAGGGGCTTTCCTAGGGATGGGGCCTCAGAATTTTGTTCTCCTTAGGCAATCAATTCCTTCATTCAGGGCTTCTACTACCCTCTACTCATCTAGAGTTTTCCAACCATGGTCTCCATGCTCATAACCGATCCCAGAACCGATGGATATATCTCTTTGAAGTTCTTTGGGAATTTATTGGTTGAGGGCCACGTGGTGCCCAAATGGATCCACCTCACACGTAATACTTCCAAGTTCCTTCATCCACAATGGAATACCATCCTTAGTCTGATATCATGACTGGACTTACTCTCTTATTCCCATGTCAGTTGTGGAGGGATTCGACACTTCGGTGCTTCACACCTATTTACTATCTACCCACAAGACCACCCAGAGTTTCGAACTTCCGAAGTCCCGTAAGCTCACCATGTGGCTCCCGCCTTCAGACCATTCAGTCTCTCTACTATACTACATCTCAGATCCTCCAGAGTCTCGAAGTCCCAAACTCCTGGTCAGTTCACCAGCCACATTGGCTAGGTAGACACATATCAGGAACTGACACGTAGGAGGGGTCATAGTGACATGGGGCACATCAAGATGGGCTCCACGTCACCCTGGGTGATGTCACTGCACCACATCACCCCAGACTAAAATGCCTCTAACATTCCCCAGATCTCACAGTCGATATCTGGCCATGTAGATTTATAGATCTATGGTTTTGGTTACCTCAGGGATTTAGCATTCAAGAGTGTTGTGGTGCAACCTCCTCTTATCTCCTGAAGTGCCCGACTTCTGAACTAAAGGGGCTAGCACCACGCATCCCCGGTAAATTGACAACTGGGAAAGAACCCAAAGGGACCCTCAATCTACGGCTCTGGGCCCTTCGCGACTCCGACCTTCATATTTTTGGCTCTCGGTTTAGTTAGTAGGATAGGTCCACCTAACCCCTGGGGAATCGCCTAATGCCAATCAACCTTATAGGAAAATCAAGTCTCTTGGTTACCTTCAGCTAGTATAAGGCTGGAAAGGTTGGACATACTCTGAAGTCCCAGACTTCTGGAGCTTCAAACCCAGGAGGACTTAGCCTCCATAGGCTTAGTCCAAGGTTCCTAAGTATTGGTCATATGGGTCCTCTCGAACGAGTCTCGTACGTTCATCTTCCAAATGAAGAGACCTCCTCTTTTTAAGGCTTGAGCTTCACTATTCTTCCTAAGCTCTATCATGAAATGGTTAAGGACTTTGGGTCTGGAATTCTGGTCGCCCGACAGGGTTCTGGAAGAAGTATCCTCTTCAGATGAACAAGTTCAGGTCAACACGATACCTCCTATCTCAGTTGTCTTACAAGCTTATGTCCCAGGAAGACTTAGGAACTAAGCTAGGAATATAGAATTTTAGTCAGAAATGTAATTTTACAAAGAGATGGAGGCATACACACATCATAACCATTCCACACAGAAGTTATTTATAAATACACATATGTATAAATCCAAGCATTCATCCATTATTCCAGATCAACACATAAAACATGGAAAATACTTATCATAACCAAGTAACGTGAACCAATTGCTAAAACGGGTGCTTGTTTCCACCCAACCATAGT
>JASDQU010815338.1:13190-34190 GCA_032191745.1 Picea mariana
CTCTCAGATATGGGCCTTTCAAAATATTGGAGAAGGTAAGAAATAATTCTTATAGACTCAATATTCCACCTTATGTGCATATTTACTTAGTTGTAAATGTAGAGAACCTGAAACTCTATAAGACATCAATGTTTGATGAGGGTGACGAGGGCCAAGTCTTACCTTCGATTAAAGATTTGGCACCAAATGCATAGGAAGAATTACTAGAGAACACAATTCTACAAAAGAAGATTGGAATGACCATAATGGGGTCAAAAAGAACTTTGGCAGGTGGATTGAATAGTCGGCTACTAGCCAAGGCCAAATGGTACTCCAAGGAGAATGTTGAGGAATTGTTTCCTCAACTCCTTAAAAACTAAATATTTTGGAAACAAAAATCCTTCCAAAATGGGGAGGGATGATCCAAAATGAATATACACAAGTAACATAYGAATTTATTTATGCTCTAGATGGGGGAGATTAGAATTTGGGACATCTTAAAGAAGGTGTTGATTTTATCAAATTCAATTCATCAACTTCCAACTTGTTTTTGGGGCCCTAAACAATGTTTTTTGTTCTTTTCATTAAGATCTTTCCAATGAGATATTGTGCACCTAAAATGGAGTTCACATGTGAAAGTTATGTTCCAAGCAAGGTAATGGTCCAAATATTCCCCACATGTCCAAGTGGTGACTATGTCAACTCTCCATAATTTGAATATGGGGAATTAGTAACATCTGGGAATCTAACATAGACTTTAGAAGCATCATGGAGATTCCAAGACAATTTCAATTACCTAAATTAACCCTAATTCTAGCTATCAAAAACCTAAATAATGGGGGCGGGGGGGGGGTTCACTTTTTCACTAGTTATCAGTGGTTCCATAGTATGAGCAGAAGTGTGGAGGAGTTATAAATAGAGAGATAGAAGAATAATGTAGAGTATTGTAGAAGACCATAGTGTCTCATAACTTCATAGTAAGCTTCGACATCTTTATAATTTGTATTCTAATCTCTATAATATAAGAATATGGAAGGCACGATCCTTCATTGAATGTTGGATTTCCCATACAAATTTCCAAGGTAAAAATTTGTGTTCCATTATCTATTTTTCTAGTATAGTCTATATTGTATGTCATGGTAGTTAAATCATCCAAATGGACTAGTTTTATTTATGTTAAAGCATTAAAAATAAATAAACATAGTCACACATTCAAGTATATACTTACTATAGTCGTTTTAAGTTTAGACCTATTTTGGCAAGACAAATTTTGAAATATCCAAGACGGTTTATATATCATCTATTCTCACAAATAAAATACCACAATGCTAATGACTATATATTTATGTACATTGTAGCACAAATAAAATACCACAATACTAATGACTATATATTTATGTACATTGTAGTGTTTTTCATCATTTATTACAACTAAAAATTAGTTTTTATTATAACACTCTACTCTACTTTCAGTACTGTATCTTGTATTCTTCTTATAATATTGTGTGTTATCTCATTTCTTCCTTACTTCAATCCAATTCATAAAATTAATGAAATACAATTATAACCACACTTAATAGTATCTAGTTGATATTATTATAATTGCATTTGTTAATATTTATTCATAAATAAAATTTAAGTTCCAACAATATTACCACCATTTGCTTTAAAAATCAAAGTGACCTATTAATTTCCACTCCAAGTTTTAGGAATATCATAAATCAATGAATATAAAAAATCATAAAACCTTACACCATTCCCAAATAAAAAACAATATCTTTACTAATTAACTCATAAATATAGAAAAATAATTATGAAACCCTCCACCATTTCCAAACAAAAACAATATCTTCACTAATTCATAATTGGGTAATTCCCCATTCTAAACTCTCACTATCTAGTGTGTTGTTTCTCACTAAAATGTGTTATTGGAAAATAATATATGATGTACTCGTACTCTTGTGGCTATGGAATCTAATGTAAAAACATTCAACTCTAGTGTGTTATTATGTAGGTTCTTTCATTATATCTTTGTGATGATTTTTATATAATTTTAATGGTTAAATAAAAAGTATTAAAAAAAAACTATGGTGATAATTATGGTGGGTGACATTTTATTATAGAGATTTGTTATTGTAATTATAATAAGTAATATATTTCATGATTAACAATATAAATTAGAGAAGAATAATAAGTTATGATATTGATATAATAAGTAATATTAGTGTTAGAGTGAAAAATATGTTATTACATTAACTCAACAATTTACATTTTAAAGTTATTTATTTCATAACACATTGTTAATAAATATAAAAGCTAATAATATTGTCAAAATTATGTTTAATTTGAAAAATAATAATTCATAGAAAATTATCAAAACTCTATGTATTACGGATGTCAATCTTATAGCTAGAGACAACAATTTTGTTGTTGTTTTTGGTTTAATATGTTCTAGGCCAACATTGTGGATAAACCTTGTTAAATTTGGGGTCAACAAATCTCATGAGATCCCCAAAGTAGATTGAAAGGCATAACCATTTATGCATACCTCTGTCATTTTTCAGTGTATGTAATATAAATTGGTTTCCTATTTTACCAAAGAAACCAATAAAAATAAAAATATTAAGTTTTATAAGTCATAAAATCTTGTATACGTTATGAATAAGATATTTCTCAGGCATGAGGTTAAAGTGCAACTGGAGTAGTATCTAGTCTCATGTATATGACTAAGGCTAGATTTTTACTTGAAAGCACATGACCCCATTGTTGTAGCCTCAGTGACGATAATAAGGGATATTGGCTTTCTTGTGGATACTATCTATGATGAATCAACCTTTTGGTCCTTGAGTATGACCTAAAACTACTTTCGATTGGCTAAGAGTTTGTCTTCTTCGAATGTATGGAAACATCTTAATGACCCAAGACCCAAGAACATATGGCAGGAGTGAAAGTTTTCTCCCTTATAAACCACCAACATATTATTTTAAATGACTAGATTTTATTTGCAAATGATAATGTAACTACACGTTGGGGTCTTGAGATTGTATTAATAAATGCTAGGACAATAACCCTGAGTATTATAGGTTATTTCCTACTTTGAATTTTTTTTTACATATTTATGATTATTAAAAATAAAAAAAAATCTAAGTAATATAAAATATTATTAAGTACACTTTTATTATATTATAAATCACATAAAAAAACCACAACATTTAAAAAATTAAAAAAAAAAAAAATCTAAGTAATATAAAGTAGTACACTTTTATTAAATTATAAATCACATAGAAGACCACAACATTTAAAAAATTTGTGCAACACAAAAGAGTAAAAGAAAATGTAAAGAATATATATATGATAGTTTTTCAAATGATTTTGTCTAAGATGATAAAATTTACTCACTTAATTTTGATAAATGACAATAAACTTTGATCAAAGATAAAGTCAAACATAATCATTGTAAATGGTAGTTACATAGAATCATCATGAACACGCCTTTGGATATGGAATCTCTTAGAGTTGTAGTAGTATCGTGTGGATGAAAGGATGACCTCAACACCAAGTCAAAGTAAATGATACACCCTTTGGATATGGAATCTCTTAGAATTGTAGTAGTATCGTGTGGATGAAAGGATGACCTCAACACTAAGTCAATGATATTGATGAAATGTGAACTTAGTCAAAGTAAATGATACACCTTTTTGATATGGAATCTTTTAGAATTGTAGTAGTATCGTGTGGATGAAAGGATGAACTCAATACCAAGTCAAAGTAAATGATATTGATGAAGTGTGAACTTTATATATGTTTGAAGTTAGCTAATCTACTCAGGAACATATGAAAAAGTAGTGACGAGTTAGACTTGAGAGGAGATCATGCAAATGCCTGGCACAATTGCACAAAGGAGCTAAGGCTAACGAGGATTACACTTATTGAAGGGCTGGAGGATCAATTGCGCTGGAATGGAAGAGATGAGTCGGGCAGACTAACAGTCAAGAATTGCTATAATGTAGTCATTTCTACTCAGGAACTCCCTGTTAGGAGAGGGTGGCAGATTCAAATGTGGAAATGGAGAATCCAACAAAAGCCAATTCTGTTCTTTTGGCTAGCAATAGAGAACATAATTTTAACGTGGGACGTCCTGCAATCTAAGGGATGGACGGGACCAGGAGTTTGCATTTTGTGCAAAGATTTCATTGAAGACAACAAACATATTTTCATACACTTTCGTTTTACTCAAGCTGCTTGGACATTTTTCTTAAAAAACATGAATTCGCAGTGGTCTTGGGGCAGTCAAAACATAGCCGAATGTATGGACTCTTGGGTATTGAACAAAGCTGCATCAAAAAGATTGCCCGTACTATTGAGCTGGTATATTTGGAAAGCTCAGAATGAAGCTCTTTTTAAAGGGAAGACCCCTTTTCCAGGTTTCGTTGCCTACATGACTTTAAGTGCTCTTAATACCAATCAAACCTTCTTTAAGCCACATACCTTAAGGCTGAGCTCTATTATATAGTGGATTGGCTTCACTTTGGATTTCTTTGATGGGGCTTCCAATACAGGGGGATCAAACTATGGGACAGGGGGATCTTTGAAGACAATAAATGAACAAGTTGTAAGATGGTTTATTAACTATGGAGAAGGCTCCAATACAAAAGATGAATTAATGGGAGCGTGGGTTGCAATGACCATTGCAAATCTCCTGGGTTTACACTATATCCAGATGTTGGGGGATTCCAAGGTGGTTATAGATTGGTTGGGGTGAAAATGCAATCTCCAAGCTCCCCAAATCGAAGGCTGAAAACGCAGAACCCGAATTTTGGCGCAGTCTTTCCAAGACATCTACTTTCAACATATCTATCGAGAATCTAACACAGAGGTGGATAGATTATCCANTTGTGGGATGTATCTTTGAACTTTTTGCTTCAGGTTTAGTGATATTTCCTTTCTTGGTATTTTTTGGAGGGGACTGTTGTGCATAGAAATGTTGTAACCAGTTTCTTATACTTTGTTTTTTCAATTTCTGGAATGCCCGAGTGTTTTAAATTTGCTGAAATGTCAGCCTTGAAACTTTTCTGTGAGATGATGTAAAAATTATATCCTTAATATAATTTGAGAGAATTTTCTTATTGAAAAAACAAAAGTTAGCTAATCTACATATAGCTATATGTGGGATATACATATATGTGGAAATTGTTTAAGCTTAACCAACGTTATTGACTGTTATTGACCTACAATCCATATATAGTTTTGAATGATCCATAGAGTTATAAAACGAAGATCTTTTGCATTACTATTGTAGTTGTAATTTTTAGTTATCTTTTGTATTACTATTGTAGTGCAATTTTTAGTTAATAGAATTTGATGTTTTGTAAAATTGAATTCAATGTAGTGCATATATAATTCATTATTTTTATGTGGAAATAACAATTTAATGAATTGTAAAAATAAAGTTCAAGTGACAAATTTTTGTAGTGATTGTGATGTAGTTAAACATCAAGTAATAAGTAACTTTAATTGTAGTTTTTCTAATGTATATATTTTTTTTCAATAAGAAAAAAATCTTATATTAGTGTAATATAAAATTTATTTTACATAAAAAGCTTCTGAAAACAGTGTTGTACAACACTCCTAAAACCAATTCTTTCTGTTTACAATCTCTCAAAATTACAAATTTCAGTTTTGCATATAATTCTTCTCTAATTTATGTGCCAATATCTAACAGAGCACAAAACATTTCGATCTTCCTTGTAGTTAAATGCTTTATCAAATAAGCATTTTTTCAAAAATTTCTGATCCATCTACATTAACCCCTGCATAATATTAACCATCAACATCCAGCATTAGAGCTTCCTTAGATAACAGATCAACATCCTTGTTAAAATCCCTGTATATGTGTTGAGTTTTAATCTGTTGAAAATTTCCGCTCAGAACTTGAATTTTCGCTATCCAAATCTGAAGAGAGGCCACCTGAAGAGTGTTAGCATTATTAAACCAATCAATAATAACTTTTTAATCTCCCACCAACTATAATCTTGTAATCTTTTTATAGCAAACAAAAAATAAAATGCATCATAAAACAAAGAGTTCTCTCCTAGTGTTGGTCCCTTTTCCACAATTCATCTTAATCTTAAAAATGCCTATAGTAAAACATTTTAAAACTACACTGGCCCCACATTTGAAACCCAAATCTTGAGAGGCACCTTGTTATATTAAATATAACAAGGCTTTAGTGTAGCTTAGTACCTGCCAAGTTATCAGTTGAGTAGCGTAGACTGTAGTGACATAGTAATGAATACTAACACAACATAGAAATAAAACATTGCAAATCATTAATGTTTGTGTGTAATTATGAAGATTACGAATCTCTCATGGTGTAGTGCCGCATAATATTGTAATTAATATTATAGGGATCGGGCTGCTGCACTCCCAGAGAAATACAGAATGGCTTCTCATAAAACCAATTATCAAAAATCAGCCCAGCTGGACTACATCGCGCTGGGGGAACCACAGAGATATTGGGTTTTTATGTGAGAGCGACCAACTAGGGTTTTGATGTGGTTTAATAATCCGGGGATAAAAATTTTCTTCCATCCCTTCAATAAAGAAAAATCTTCATCCCTCCTTTCAATACTCTTATCGTCCTAGCGCACACTGAATTGATCTGCTTCTGCACGTAATCCTCCATTGTGGATGAGGTATATTGAGAGACACCAGGGGCTGTGGAGGGACATTGAAATACTTGATCCTCCTGATCAAACAATGCCGAAATGGGGTCTTTGAATCACTCGATGCTTCATTCAATGTTGATATCGACTTCTATACTTGATCCTGCTCACCAAACAATGTAGAAATGGGGTCTTCGAATCGCTCGATGCTTCGTTCAATGTTGATATCATCTTCTCTCTGTTTTGCATTTGGAGCGCTGGGTATTGTCTCGACAGGTACTGAATGTTTGAATATATATATATATATATATATATATATATATATATATATAAGTTGTGTATACGTTTGCTTCATTTGCTTTATAAAGGAGATAATTTCTGTGTTTTGTTTTCCTGTTCCAGATTTTGCAATACACATGCGATGGGAATCAATTATAGACAGGTAGCAAACAATCTGCCCATAGGCTCAATTTCAAGCAATTTCTAGAGATTTAATGCCCATAGGCTCAATTTCAATCAATTTCTAGAGATTTAATGCCCTGTGTCAAGCAACTACGAATACCAATTCTTTTGTACCAGGATGAAAAATATTTTGCTCATGTTTTGTTAAATTTTATTTGTTGGTCTTCTGAAAATAATAAAAGAATATTTCGAATTTTAATATTTTGCTCAGATATTTTTYCCTTTCATCTTTAGCAGATGATTCGTGTCCMATCATTAAACTTATTGTCACAACTGATCGGTATTGGGGTCCTTTAAGAACTRAAGTATAGACTACTGAAGGGCAAGACTCTTGAAACATTGTAATTGAATTTGATTCCAGATGGAAATTATGGTATGGTCAAGTGTAAAGCAATGAAAWAAAAAAACTATTAGAATGCTCATCTAAGCAACAAGCTTTCAGTAATGACTGAATTTGATTCTAGAAGAATATCACCTCCTTSTGTTGATGGAGATTACTGTATGGTGAAGTGTAAAGATATCTATATTGCAACGATGTCCATGGTGCAGAATTGCTCTGATGAAATCAACCGCTTGAAAGCCTCAAGTACAGTGGCTAAACTAGATTCTTCAAAATCGTTGCGACATCTGCTTCATGAAGATTCAGGGCCATCTCCCATATTTCAAGAAATTTGAAGGTAATCATGCGATATTCAGGCATATTCTGATGTATTTTCATATTTAAGTGGATATTTCAATTTATCTCTTCACCATTTGATTCTAAAATCTTGAGTTGTCCCTTCTAGACCAAGAAATAGTAACAAGACCAGCTGAAGAACCTCTTGTTAAGATCTGGTGACAGTCACATGGCCAGTTAGCAGTGCCTATTTGTCTAGCAGAGGTTAAAATGACTATATAAAAGCTGAAGCACTGGTCGATGTGATGAACATAAGATACATATATCTGCAATCTTGCGAGCAATGCGAAGAGGATAAGATGCAATGAGGCGGTGTAGAGAGACAACTTTGTCAGCTTGTTGTACGAGTTTGCAAAGGCAGTGAATATTGCAGCAGCAAGCTGGTCATAGTTTGCACGAGTTTGCAAAGGCGGTGAATATTGTGGCGGTAAGCTGATCAGAGTTTGCACCAGATAGATGTGGTTGAAGGTCTCATAATTGCTTAAGGGGAATCAAGCAAAGTTTTGCAATGTCCTCAATTTATTTTGAAGGGTTACCCATTTAGGAAGGTTTATTATTTCTCAAGGTTTATTATTATTTCTCTGCTCCATCATTGTTAGGTTAATCTCACAAATAAATTTAAATTGCCAATCTAGATGTCTAGAGAAGGAAGGTTAATTGGTAGTAAATTTAAAGTACCAGGCTAGATGTCCAGAGAAGGAAGGTTAACTCGTAGCAAGAAGGTCAAAGGATTAAATGGGAGGTCATGCTTTCAGGGACGTCATCCCTAGAAGGTTAAACAATTAAATGGGAGGTTGTATTTCCAACATCCCTGGAAGGTTAAATTATTAAATGTGAGGTTGTATTTCCAACGTCCCCAGCAAGTTAAAGTATTAAATGTGAGGTTGTATTTCCAACTATTGTGAGAAATTCATCCTGCGGATAGGTTGAATTCTCCTTAGACTAAAAGCATAACCTAAGATAGATTCGAAACAAGTGGTGACTGACTTCCTTTTATATTAATCTTTTAATCCTATAACCCGAAGTCCGATGTTTGTCCTTGCTGCTCCAAACCTCGACCTCTCTACTCCAAGATTCTTGATGATCAAAGGAACCTACAAGAATAGGAAACAAACAACTCTACTTCTACTAGATCGCATTAGGAAAATAATCTATATAAGCTTGATTTGACGTAAGCATTAGACAAATGCACAAACAACAATTGAAAGGAACACAACAAGTTTATTAATCATAAGTGGAAACTTACATATGGATGATGGCGCCAGTATTCCAAGCCTTCTTTCCTCCATCCCTTGGATGCACACACAGATATTCCAGAGTTTCTCTCAAGATCAAAAGTTTCACACCTTATAGAATTCAACTCCCCTTTCCCCATGGATGGCCTCGCTTATATATCCTTTGGAAAACTCAACCACCATTATCAAATGAAGGGAAGGTTGAGATATTTGCTCCCTAAGTTAGGATTTGGAACCCCATAATGGAAGGGAAGTTGAGTGAATCGAGACTATGAGTCATCACTCATCCATAACCACCCAAAGATCCTCGGAGATGGCCCTTAGATAAAGGTGGAATTAGGCCCAACTAACTGACACTCCCCCAATGCTTGAGACATGGCATCATCGATGCCCCCTGACAGTGGTCTAGGGAGTGTCACCCAAGGACCAACGCCCTCCAAACATGAATAGGGGAGCGTCACCCTTCCAACCAAGTCAAACTGAGGGTAAAAATTATATGTTCGACCTTAAGAAAATGACGTTCTCTTCTTTCTCTTGACTAGGGAAGTGAAAAAATGTTGTCCCATGGTGTCTAAGTTGGTAAAACATGAATGTGACACTTAGGAAAGTGTTGTTTTTATATTACGACACTTAACAAAGAAACTATACATAAGTGCGAGACTAAACATAATAGTGACGAAAGTGCAACACTTAGTACGACACTAAACATAATAGTGACGAAAGTGCAACACTTAGTACGACACTAGGTAGAGTGAAAATTTTGCGTGTAACTGATTGCCTCCTAAAGTGAAAGGTCAAGAGAGGAGTGAATCGTCGAAACACTTTACAAACGATGATTTGTGCCAAGTGTTATCACTGAAAAATGGTCCGCAACATTGCACACAATGGTTGAAGAAAGACATCAATGCCATCAACAATTAGTACACCTACAACATCAAAATCCATCAAAAAGGCACAAAACTATACACTTGGTTAAAAAATTAAAGTGCATAAATTCACCAAAGGAAGCGCGTGCACTGTGCGTAGAATGCGCGGGCCAACACAACCCTATTCGTGCACTGTGCGTAAGATGCACTATTGTCTACGAGAAAAGCCGCACACTTCTCATGAACGACACATTTATGAATCTTGTCGGCCTCTCAACTACTTCTAGTCCGACCCCCAACACGATTTGACACTCATATCTGAGCGAAATCTAGCTTGGAGGGTGGTCAAGGGCTAGGAAGTGCCCTAAAAGGCCCCTTGTTCACACTATGAACCAGTTGTACCTTGCCATGAATGGACACGATAAATATGTGTCATGTGTGTGCTAGAAAAATAAGAACTTCAAGGTATTGTTATGCTGCAAGAATTCTTCTTGTAGAATCATCTTTTCTCTTTGAATCATTCAAGCACTATAGCAAGGGTCATTACACTCACCTCTTGAGAGGATTGGCATTGTATTTATTCACCATTATCATCTTCCATTGCATGAAGAGAAGAGTTCTCTATTAGGGAAATCAAGAGCCCTCCCAAGGAGGAAGAGGGGATTCATAAGTCCCTGCCTTTCTCTACAGTGTTAGCCTATCAATATATTGATCCATTGGTAGCTATATGATTGTCATTTTTTGTTTTTCATGGTTCTAGTTCTTGCAAGTTTCTCTAACATTTATTTCTCTTTGTTTTTAGTTTTTTTTCCTTGTTTCATGTGTATTTGGTTATCTAATCAACTCACAAACCTCTGTCTTGTTTAGCTGACTTAACTAGGAAAGTAAGTGTTGTGTTTTTTCTCACCCATGTGACAAAACCAACAGAACACCAAGGAACTGGAGAAGAAGATCTTGTCGGAATCTACAACCAATCAGTGAACAATATATATGTATCCTTGAGGAGAGCATAGCCATGCTCAGAAAAATGACTCAAAGCATGGTCGTGACCAATACACTACGGATCCATGACAATACCGACTAAGGATATGGCCACCAGATATGCAGGTACCAAAACCGGCCTAATCCAGTCTTCCAAAGTCAGAATTCAGAGCCAAGGCAAGAGAATTTCACTTAGATATTTCTTTCTTGACACGTGACAGGAAGTGCACGGATTTCAAGGCACAAAGATGTGCATTGTGTGCATGACACCCTTCATAACTCTGCGCATTTTGCACCCTCTGCGCGCTCGTTAGAACTAAAGCCCGCGCATAAGTTCATTTTTGAAAAATTGTAAGGGTTTTTATAAGTGGTTTGAGGGCCCCTTGCCTTCAGTTTTTAATTTCATGCACTTTGTAAAGCAACCACACTTCACTTAGAGTCCTTTCTCACAAGAAAGGTTAGCTAACATAAGCACATAGGGGTAAAAAAAATCACTATTCTTCTCTTTGCTTTGTTGCCACATGGATGACTCATTTGACATTTAAAATTTTGAGGTGAAGTTATTTATTTTTCAAGCACAATCAATTAATTTGGGACTAGAAATCAATTTTAACCCTCAAGTGTGCTCTTCCCCCGCACCCAAGTGTGATCTTAGGAATCATAAAAGGTGGTTGAAAGGAAATTTCATCTCGCTTAAAAAATCATTAGGGGATGACAAAACCCCCCTAAAGTACCTCTTAGTTTTGGAAATCATCTTAAAGCTTTGTAAGGGCTCATACATGCCCACATGTTTGCAATCTTAAGATAGTTTCTAAAAGCTTTCTTAGTTTAGACAACACTCTAGGAAAGTTTAAAAGCTCAAGCAGCGGGCCCATACATGCCCACATGTCTACAATCCTATGATAGTTTCAAAAGCTTTTTTAGTTTAGACAACATTCTAGGGAGTTTAAAGGATCAAGTAAGGACCCATATGTCCACATTGCTAGTTCTTTAGGGCTTTAAATATTCCGCAAGGTTGTACCAAATAAACATAGTAAGATAGGTAAGAAGATTTGTAAGGAACACAGGAAGTCTAGATGCTGCAATCTTACACTTAACTTATTAAAAATCTTTTGCACACTTTTCACTTTATTGCACACAAAACCACTCATCACACACATAATTTCTATTAGAAAAGTGGAGGTCGAAGTAAGCTTTCTTTTTAACTACCCACAAAGTACTTCAAAGGAATTTCGAAATATCCGACTACTTCTTTGGAAATTATCCACACCAATTTAATTCAAACGAGGTTGGTCCATGACCCCAATCTCTCAGCCCACTCCATCTAATTTTTTTTTTAAGAACACACTAAAATTTTCTCCATAGGAGGTGCCAAAAGATTTTTTTTAGTCTAGCTAGGATCTCGGGGGTAGGCATCCAAATAACCCCCCATTATCAGGTTCTCACATTTTGAAACAATAGAAGTTGAGAATATGGATCTTTCAAATCCTTCAAGTCAAGTGTTCATATACCATAAGGTAGGGAGATACCCGTGAAGGGTCGAAGGCCAAGGTCCAATTGTTCTGCGCATCCCTCCTTGAGTCACTCAACTCTTGTGAGGGTATCCAACCCGTGACCCATTTCTTAGGCCAAAAATCTAAATTTTGCATTTTGATCGAGGTACTTAGTGGCCAAACATAGGATATCTACCCAGGTGGCGGTTTTGGGCTGCAATCACACCTTGATCAGATTTTGTCTAGCTATTGGGAAATATCGTTAGCTCTTTTGGGATATGCACCCTCTACCCCTGATTATAACTGATTACTTCAACATTCACTAGTTCCTCTTCCAGTGGCTCCAGACCCCACTATCGAGTGCTATTGGAAGGCCCAATGCTAAATTGAGAGGAAGGACGATAGGTATTTTAGGACACGAGCATTTGTTGCAGACAAAATACACCTATCCACATGCTTGTTTACTTCACAGTTGATTTATGTATGATGTTCATTTGATTACATGTGATTGTAAGTGATACTATTTTGTGAAGGTCAAAAATATAAAAAGCTCTTGTTCATTTATTTCTTTCTTGTCACCATTTGCACACATTCACTTTGCTAGTCGGAACCATACCACAAAATCCCCGTCATTCTAGACGCTTGCATAATCTCCCTCCTATTCTAGGAGGAGTCCCTAGTCTCACCAACTCACCAGCCACACCATCTCACACCCCCGTAAGTGCTACTGTCTTGGGATAGGATTTACTTGGTTCCACTTTTCTTGGGTCAAATACCCAAGGCAATCCATCTATTGGTTTTCCTTCACAAGGAGGCAGGGGACAAACTTCTTCTCAAGGGGTACAAACCCACCAAATCCCTCTTAAGGGACAGGTTGTAACATACCCAACCACCCACAGGTCGGGGTACGCCACCTTCAAGCTCACCCTTGGACTTTATTTTCTTACTGATACCCTTTTTCGATTAATAAGGATGCATAAAAGAAAATGTTTTAACGACATGCACAACAATACCCAACAAGTACACATATTCTAAAGATTAAATTCAATGAGAATTAAATACACAACGGAATACATTCATTAAAAAGATAAATATTACCATAACATAGAGCACTTATCTTTATAAAATATGACACCAATTGGCTATGGACCAAGGACATTCCACCCAACCGTAGATACTACTGTTCCAAATCTCAACAATGGTGTCACCCTTGAGCCAGGGCTATGAATCCACAAGGACAGTTCCAGAGTGTTACTTGGATTCCCAAACTAGTCAGCACTCAAGCTCTCACAGGCTTTCCCAACACTCACAACAATCCCAGTACCCAGATCTCTTCTACCCAGCCTACACCACCCAAGAGAACGAACCTCCACCCTTCTCTGCCATGCAGTCCCTCAGGTAGTCCTTCTCCTTATTTTGGGCTCCAACGCAACTTGTTCAGAATCTCAATGCTGGAACTCTCAGGACTCGTAGCTATGAACAAAGCTGGACACAGGCCAATGTATCTCAGACATGCAGGCCTCAAGTCATGGCTGGATTACGCCAGCGACCACTACAACCAGAAATACCGTGGCTAATCTTCGGTAGTTCGTTTCCCTTTTCCCAAGCCAAGACGTGGTTGGGGATGGATCAATGAGTGATAGGTAAGGATGAGATGAATGAACGAGTGAGCAAGCAAATGAACGCATGAACCAGTGATCAAGTGAATGAGCGAATAAGCGTATAAAGGAGTGAACGAGCACACAACCAACGAGCTAATAGACAACCCCCCATTAGACCAAAGGCGGGTTTAAGTAATTCATGGGGAATCAAGAACCTCCTGGCCTTCCCCAAGAATCCCATGTAACTGATTCCCCCCTTAGACCAAAGGGTAATTAAAATAGGAAATAAACATCTATCCCCTCAAGCCCCCTCTCTTGTGGAATCATATCCCCCTATAACTCTAGTCCTTGTCCGTCTAGCAACCATCGATGTATGTATTATTAATAATGATCAAAACATTACATTCCTTGGGCCCAATGGTATTTTAATAATTGTTTGGGCACTCTGGCCTCTCAGCAATGTAACAATACATTATTTAAAATGAGGGTTTGAAACCCAGGGTGTTACATCCCCTCCCCCTTATTTTGGCACTGTCCTTAGTGCATATACAAAATAGAGATCAAAATCTCAAAATTTATTCAAAAATCTATGAGTACTTTGCTCGCATGGCATCTTCATGCTCCCGGGTATCATCTTCAGGACCGTAGCAGGTCCACTGAACTTTTACCAGCTCTATAACTTGATTCCAGAGCATTTTGACCTTTCTGTCCAATACCCGCACCGAATGAACCTGAAAGTCTCCCTCTGTCTCTACCTAAATCAGATGCCAATCAATAACATGGTTAGGATCATGTACATATTTCTTTAGTAAAGAGACATGAAATACATTATGCACATTCATGGAAGCAGGCAATGCAAGCATGTATGCAACTGGCCCTATTCTGTCCAATATTTCAAATGGACCATAGAATCTGGCTGCCAGCTTCGTACAACCACCCAATTTCAAAGAAATTTTCTTGGGCTTCACTTTCAGAAGCACATGCTCCCCTACTTTAAATTCTCTAGTTGTCATGTTCTTTCCTGCATAAAATTTATGTCTATCCTGAGTTGTCTTTAAATTCTGCTTGATCTTAACCATCTGTTCTTCCATATCCTTCAGCAACTATGGCCCAATACCATTTTGTCTTCTGGGTTGTCCCAACTCATTGGAGTATTGCATTTCCTACCATACAAGGCTTCAAATGGACTCATTCTCAGTGAAGCTTGATGCCCATTATTATATACAAACTCAACCAATTGTAAGTAATCCTCCCACTTAGATGGCTTATCCATCACATACATTCTCAACATATCTTCAATTATTCGGTTGACCCTCTCTGTTTGCCCATCTGACTGTGGATGGTATGTTGTGCTGAAGTTTAGATTTATACCAAATCCTTTAAACAATCCCCTCCAAAAATTGGAGGTAAAATTTGTATCTTTGTCCGAGACAATTGTCCTAGGTATCCCATGCAACCTAGTAATCTCTCTCATGTAAATTTCTGCAATATTAGCCTATGTATGGGTTGTATTTACATGCAAAAAATGAGCAACATTTGTTAATTTTTCAACCACCACCACGATGGAATCATGTTGATTATTCGTTCTGGGTAATCCTGTGATGAAATCCATGGTGATCACTTCCCATTTCTTCTTTGGAATGGGTAAAGGTTGTAGCAACCCTGCTGGATGCCTATGTTCAACTTTCACCTTCTGACATTCCATACATCAAGCGATGTAATAAGCAACATCATTTTTCATTCCCGGCTAAAAGAAATGACTTCTTACGGCTGTAATCGTTTTCTGGTAACCGGGATATCCAACATAAGGAACATCATGCATTTCCTTCAATACCAAATTCCTCAGTTCTCTGGAACTAGGAACATAGATTCCATTCTTATGCATGAGTAATCCATCTTCCTTTATCTCATACTCCTTTATTTTCTGCTGTACATCTCCTTGCTGTAAGCTTTCCTTTACCTGTAGGTAATGTTGATCTGTAGCAAGACCATCTAAATTTTTTCTCTTCAAGTCTGATTGATGCATACTGTCAACAGTAGCGTGCATGAGATGCACTCTTCTACTAAGTGCATCGACAACTTTATTCTCTTTTCCTTTGATATGCTTGATATTGAGGTCATATTCACTTAAAGATTCTAGACATCTTGTTTGCCTGGCATTCAAGGTTGGTTGTTCAAAAAGATACTTCAGGCCAACATGGTCTGTTCTTAATTCAAATCTCTTCCCCATGAGATAATGCCTCCACATCCTCAAGGCGTGGACAATGGCAGAAAGCTCCAAGTCATGTGTGGCATAGTTCCTCTCATGCTCCTTAAGATTTCTAGACTCATAACCAATGACATGTCCCTTTTGCATGAGGACTCTCCCAAGTCCTTCCTTACATGCATCTGTACATACCACAAAACTTTCATTTGGGTCAACAATCTTTAACACAAGTGCACTAGTAAGTAATTCCTTCAATAGATTAAAATTCTCTTCACACTTAGGTGTCCATTCGAATTTAGTTCCCTTCTTTTTCAAAGAAGTGATGGGATGGGAAATCTTAGAGAACCCTACTATGAAACTTCTGTAGTAACTAGCTAATCCCATAAAAGATCTGACTTCTGAGACATTTCTGGGTGTTGGCCATCCTCTAATGGCTTCAATCTTCTCTAGATCTATTGCTATGCCCTGCTATGAAATAATGTGTCCCAAGTAATGGATTTGCTTTTGATAAAAAGAACACTTACCCAGCTTGGCATACAACTGATGTTCTATTAGCACTTGCAACACCAGCCTTAAGTGATGTTCATGCTCCTCTTCAGACTTAGAATAGATAAGTATGTCATCCAAGAACACTATGACAAACTTCTCCAAATAATTTCTGGATATGCCATTCATTAAGCACATAAAGACAGCTGGTGCATTGGTCAATCCAAATGGCACCACTGCAAATTCATAATTCCCATACTAGGTCCTAAAGGCTGTCTTATGAATGTCTTCTTCCTTGATTCTTACTGGATGGTATCCTGACCTCGGGTCAACCTTTGAAAATATCTTTTCTCTTCTTAGCTGATCAAAGAGGTAATCAATTCTGGGTAGAGGATACCTGTTCTTTATGGTATACTTTTTCAGTTATCGAAAGTTAATACACAGCCTCAAGGTTCCATCGTTCTTTTTGAAAAAAAGTATTGGTGCTCCCCAAGGTGAAACACTTAGACGTATGTACCCTTTCTTCAACAATTCCTCCAACTACATTTGTAATTATTTTAACTTTGGTGTGCATATTCTGTAAGGTGTTTTTGACATCGGGGCAACTCTTGGCACTAAATCAATTGAGAAATTTATCTCCCTTCTCGGTGGAAACCCTGGTCTTTCTTGGAATACATCTTCAAATTCATGTAGTACCGATAAATCCTCAACGCTTGGCCCCTTTTCATTTTCTAGCTCTTCCATATGAGCTGCATACAATTGACATCCTTTTCTAAAACATCTCTTTGGTTGTAAGGTTGAAATCTCCCTTATAGAGATGGGTCTTGGAACTCCTTTCACAGTGCTCTGTTTTCCATCTCCATCAAGAAATGTAAATGTCTTGCTATGACAATCGAAGACAACATGATGCTTGTCCAACCAATCCATTCCGATTAGAATATCATAAGACCCCAATGGTATGATATTTAGGTCAACATTTGTATTCACACCATTAAGACTTATGGGACATCCTCTGACCATATCATGGATTCTCCTTTTGGTTCCAGTGGCTAGCTGAACCAAACTTGATTTTCCAAGATTAATTTTCTCCAAATGTAATCTATCCACTATTTTAGGATCAATGTAACAATGACTTTCTCCTGAATCAATCAAAATAGCAACAAGATGATTTATGATCTTACCTTCCACCTCGATCATATTGGACTGGTATTGTGCTTGTCGATCATCTAAAGCTACATAGATTCTTCCCATATCTCCGACTGTTGTAGCCTCTTGGACGTTGTGCATAGTCTTCACTCTGTCCTTTATGTGTGGGAAATCCTTGTACATGTGATCTTCCTTGCATCCCCAACATTGGATTGGTGGTCTTCCCCTTTTTCCCAAGGAATCTTCTTTCTTGGATTCACCCTTAGCATAATGATCTTGATGATTTATATTAGGCTCATTCCTATTGAAGGGAGGTTTGAATCCTTTCCTCCTCTGATCAGAATTCTCCTTCCTCTTATCCTTCCAAGATGTATGCAGGGATTCTCTTCCCTATCCTTGCTCATACATGTATTTATCCTTCCTAATGGCTTCAATCAAGGTCTTGGGCTCATCATACCTACTATTTTCTTTATAAAAGGTTGGCAGTCCACTCAAAAACCTCTGTATCTTACTTTTTCATCGTTTATAAGCCCAACATATTTTAACAATCCCAAGAATTTCTTCTCATATTCTGGCATAGTCATGCTTCCCAGCTTGAGTTCAAAGAAATCCTGCATTTTCTTGTCATAGAAATGCTCTGAGAGGTACTCCTTCTGGAATTACTTCTTGAACTACTTCCAAATGATCCTATTCTCATTAATATGTTCAACTTGCTTCAGTTGATCCCACCACATTGCAACTTTCCCATGTAAATGGTAGGTGGCAATTATGGCTTCTAGGTTTGAAGAATAGTTATGCAACTGAAAACATCTCCCGAGTCCAAGAAACCATGCTTCAACATCATCTTCCCTTTCTCTTTCACCATCAAAGGAGGGTGGCTTGAGCTTCCTCAACTTTCCTTGCAAACTGTCCACTTCCTGTCTCCTTCTTTGGTGCCTAACAAGAGACACCTATGGGCTACTTATGGAATCTTCCGATGCATAAAACTTTCTTTTTGAGTAAGGAGGTGAGTGGTGTCTATGAATTCTACTGGCACTTCTCGAACAACCAACTCTTCCACGATCCTCTCTTCTTTCACAAAACCTGCCTTCTTCCTCTTGTTTTGAGTTTGATCCCTTCTTCGTTTGCCTTTGCAATTGATTTAAGCTCTGCAACACTTGAGCATTTATATGACTTTACTCTCTCATCAATCTCTCATTGTCTGCTTTGTAGCTCTGCACTTCTATTTTCAGGCTTCTTATAGTTTCTATTAATGTTTCCTGCTCTCCTTTTCCCTTGCGTCCATTGGACTCTGTCTCTGCATTACTAACTCTGGTATTCTAGCCTACGACCTCCTTCTCATGGCTGGAGGCTCCCTTGCCTTCTTCCATTTCTTCAATATGCATGTTGAGCTGACTTGTTCAATCCCTTAATTCTACAAAATGTGCTAGTGACCATTTTGTTAGAATTATGCATATGATAAACAAAATTTTCCAAATCATGTTACATGTCTTTTTTTTTTTTTTTTCAATTCACGAAGAACATAGATGTATCGATTTGCATCCTATAACACTTCCATGTTATCCTTTAGCTGATGCAGAATTCAATTATGCACATGTGCTTCTTTCAAATCACCTTCCCAGGTGACCACGACTATAAAACCGTGGTTAAATCCTTCCTGGTGCTTTTCTGTCTCGAGAACAACCAATTCATCCATTAACCCCCCTTCCCTTAGCTCTCAACTGCATGTGACCACGGTCATGATCCTGCGCTCAGCTGAAAAAGCGCTTATCCAGAGCTTCGGGACTTCGAAACTTCAGAACCTTCAACCAGGATTAGATCAACGGTCCTCGTCCTCATTCACGATCAACGATTGATATCCACTTCGGGACTTCGGCCTTCGGAAATCTCAACTTCCCCCGCTTGCTTCCTCCCGGAACGCTTTTGTCCGGAGTTCACGATCTGTCGACGTGTGTCCTCCCGTAGATCCATGGCTATAAATCGCTTCGGTTCTTCGGGCTTTGGGAGTTTCAAACTCTCCGCCTTCGCTTTCTTCCATAGTGATTTCACCCAAAGTTGATGATCCGTCGACGCGTGTCTCTTATAGATCAACGGTTGTGAATCGCTTCGGCTCTTCGGGCTTCGAGACTTCGGGAGTGTCCACACTAGCACACTCCAATTCTCCCAGATTTTGAATTCCCAAACTGGCCAATTTGCTGATGCATGTCTCTCTTATCGAACAGTCCATATCAACTCCAGACTTCGGGGCTTCAAAATATTTCTCCTTAGCAAACTTTGTTCCTTCCGAACATCGAACTCCCGAACTAGCCGATCTGTTGACACATGTCCCCTTTTGATGAATGATCAGGATGAACTCCGGGATTTGGGAGTTTGCGCATCCGCACACTCCATGCTTTCGAATGCTTGCTAGATTTGACGGTTCCTAACACTCCCGAAATCCACCACTCCATCTAATCATTGACGAGACTTCAGGACTTCAGGTAATTCTTGCCCTAGTGCTTCGCTCTGCAAAACCTTCTGGAGTACTACCAAAGTGAGAGATCAGGCATCGCATGTCCTTGTTGATGGATGGTCCAGATGAACTATGGGCTTCAGGCCTTCGGGAGTTTTGGATTTTCGCATCCGTCTTTCCTCCGAAGTGGTTATTCATCGAAGTGCAGGATCTCCTGCCACATGTCCACTTCGATCAACGGTCTGGATTTACTTCGGCTCTTTGGAGTTTCGATGTTTGAGCACTAACATGTCACATCACTTAATGCCTTTCAATTTGCGGGGGCACGCATTGGTGGTTTGGAGTAAGCCGCCTTTCACCCCACAATTATTTCGATGCTGACATGTAACCCTTCAGTGGAACCGTGGTTTGGATTGCGGGACCGCCTTGGGGAATTAACTCCCATGAAACTTGGTTCCCCGTAATGCCTCATGGTCGTTGATCTCTCTCTCCAATGGGATCTGACGGTTGTGACTTGACCTTTTCTTCGCTTTCATCAGACGACCCTTGTTCACCTTGTTAGAATATAGAGGATTGTGCTCGTTTAACCATTGACGATACCCTCGTCACCCAACCACAGGCCGAAGCCACCCTCCGAGCACCTTGACCTTGATCGAGAAGAGAATTCTGGCTGCAATCAATAGCCAAGAGAGGCTAAATGCACCAAGCAAGAGAATAGAAACTAAACTGAATAGATGATCCCACCCAGAAGC